>VZRX01005596.1:161915-229918 GCA_013398075.1 Notiomystis cincta | reverse complement strand
CCCCACTTTTTCTCCTGGGTTTCAGTGTTCCTCCCAAGACTTATTTTGAGAGAGTAATACATACCCCAGCAACATGGATATCATTGTACCAAACTTGCTGTGTAGCATAGTTTTATGGGTAACAATACTATGCTGTCTTTAAAGGAAGGAGCAGCTTTAGAGAGTCAGGCTGGAAGATAGCTAAAAAGTATAATTTTTTCCCCATCAAATTATAAAACTGTACTGTGCTCACTGAAAGCACATAATGAGTAGAAAGTGAGCACTAATCTATTTGGCTCTGTCTGAACCTTCATATTTCTATTTATCTCAGTGGGAGTTTTTAATATTCTGCCGATGTTATTTTATGTTTTGCTGACTTTCAGGTTGAGATATTGTCACTTAGAATCATGTTGACTGCCTGAATGCAAAATCAGACTTTATGAGAATTAATAAAATCATGCTATTATGGACCTTGGAGATGGCATTAGCTGATAAAAATGATATCCAAAAATGATGTAATGAACTGGTTTTGCCTTTATTTCAAGATTCTTTTTCATACACTTGAAAGAGTTTTGCAAAGGTGTATGCATAATAAACATCAGATTCTGCTGACATTACTGGGAGAGTAGCTCTAATTGATCTAACCAACAGTGCTAAACGCATGAATGAAACTTCTTTCCAGTTGCTACTTCATTAATTGCAAATTACTTTTGCCCAGTCCCCAATTTGCCCTCTGATTTTTCCCTGGATGCCTGCCTCCTCCCCACCACAGTTCCAGTCTGTGGTTATTGAACGTGCAGTGGCTTTGCAGCTGATTCAGTGAGGACTGCAAAAAAGTTATAAAGGTGAACAAAACTTTGATTTAGAGTTTTGCCACCTGAGGACACACACCACTGACTGTGGTGGTGAAGTGTAGAATGTGCAGTGGTGAGGAATACAATGTATGAACTAAGTAAACTGCAGCTCTTGTTGGCAGTTCCATACATGGCTGGAAATGCTTTTTAATATATTAAAATCTGCTAGGCAAATACAAAATTTAGTCATTTTGTTGTGAAAATTAATTGAATGATCTTGGAGAAAAAATGGAAACCTTTTATGAATACCTTCATCTTATCCATCAAGCTCCTTATTCACTTTATGCCTGTGCTGCCAGATGGTGAGTTGAAATTCAGGCTCAGATTTAAACAGTTGGTTTAAATGAGGCATATTATGGGGGAACATTTTATGAATGAGATCCAGTTCTATTTGGAGGTGTGAAGACAAACAGTAGAAAGACTTTCAGATAGGAAGAGTCCTGGGGAAACAAGAACCTACAACCACCTCCTTCTCCCGTTGATTCAGTCTTAGTGAATTTTGAAGTGAAGCAATTTCAGGGCAACTGCAGAATTTTAATCTTATGGCTGGTTTTGAGATCACTCAAAATAAATCTGCAATTTCTCCAAATAACTTACAAGGCTTTTAAAAAGATTTAGGAATAGAACCGCTGAAGTTGTCCATTCTGAAGAGTGACCCCAGACTATAATTTCACCTTAGAGCTGGTAGAGAGGCTGCTGACACAAATAAGGCCCTTAGGAAAGTGCTACAGTGAATGATTCATCATGGCCTTATATTTGAAAGCACTTAAAATACTGACATGCTTCTATGGAATTAGATCTGTATAGACATTTTTATTTTGGTCCATCACATAGCTGCATTCATTACAGCTTTTTTGCCTACTCAAAGCCTCTTTGAATGAGCTCATGTAGAGGAAGATAGGAAATACCCTCGAGTTCATGTACTGCTTTTCTCAGTAGTTTGCATGTGACTAAGGATTCATAAGTAATAGAATTATGAATGCCCAAGGAATCTTTCATTTGTAACAGTTTATATTCAGAGCATTTCAGCTCCATAGAAACTCCAAAATCTCCAGCAAATCCTGAGTTTACACTCTGATCTTCTCACCAGAGAGAATCCTTCTCCAAGTTCTCCAGTACTTCAGTGGTGGCCACAGGTACAAATTTTATAAGCGTGTGTCATTTGTCCATCTTCTTGCTGCCATGTCCTTGCAGTAGAGGCAGTAACATGGCTACAGGCATGTTGACATCTTCCAATAGCAAGAAAAATGGTTAAAGAATGGATTCATTGTTTTTCAAAAGGTTGGTACTGTGGCATTGAGTAAGTCCACCAAATTTCAGCTTAGGCTGGCAGGAATACAGAATTAATCACTTGTTTGTATAAATCTATTAGATTTATATGCAGCACAGATAAATTAAGGCTGGTTGGTAGTGCCAGGCTTCAAGTGGGAGGCATCTAGACCCCTTCATAGACAAGAAAGCTTTTTATTGGAGGCTAAAAAAAAATCCACTGAAAGTTCTATTATATGCTTTAAAAGTTCTTTATAGCATGGTGCTAATAATAGCAAGGTCGTGGGTTTAATCACCACATGAGGGTTGGACTTAGTGATCTTTGTGGGCTCCTCCCAACTCAGAATATTCTGTGATTCTGTGAAATGCAAAAATATATGTAATAGAAATAGATTGTCGTCAGATGGGCAAATGTCTAAGAGATGGAGAAGATGATTATTCAAAATTCTTAGTGCTTGGTCATCACTTGTACACATGCCAGGTTGTACCTGAAATTACAAGGCAGAACAAATTGAGAAAACGTGCCTACTCAAAGAAAAGTGGCTTATTTTGGATGAAAAAAGGTTGGGTCTGCTCCTTAGGTAAGAAATGGGTCAGGAATCATGTGTTGTATTTTTGTGATTAGATTTTAAGGTGTGATAGATTCCTCTGGCATGCATGCAAGTCAGTGGAAATTGCAAATTCTTCATCTTTCAGGCATCAGGGTATCGATATTTCTCCACTGTCTCTTAGTTGGAGTAAGTTATTTCACTCAACAGAGAACTGTTAAAACCTTTCCTAATATGATTTTGTGTGCAGCTTGCCAGTGACATCTTTACTATGCAGGCATGCATGGTGGCCCAGTGGGAGTTTCAGTTCACTTCCGATTATTTCCCAGCCTTTGGCCAGGGAATTTCTCAGGCTCAGACAGTTCTGAGCAGTCATTTCAGAGCACTCCTCTTCTTCAGTGCACATCAGTGCCAGATTTTCAAAGATGCAAATACAGCACAGTGTGTGACAGTGTTGTCTCTGCAGCCCAAATACATGTATTTGAAAAGGCGATTCTCTATGTCTGGTTTTGAAACTTCCAGTGATATTACAGTGATGCTATAGAGAAAAATTAGTTCTTTCAACAACAGAGAGGGAGAGAGATGAATGTTTTAATCAGAAGAACAAAGGAAAAACACATGTGTTCATCAGTAACAGGGTTAATGGGGAGAATTTACTTTTTTTTAATTAAAAAAGTGAAAAGTTAAGTCTTCCTGTTAGCTTGTTTCTGTTTCAAATGATCTGTTTGCATCATTACTTATTAATTGATACTATTTTTCTGTGCACAAGGAACTTATTTGTTGTATTTATATAACATTGCCTGATGAACAGGGTGGCTGCTTACAGTGCAGTGATATTGAAGTAGTTTGAGTTATAAATATTTTTAATGATCCTGTTGTTGATGGATGGATTATTCCTCTCAGCAAAGGGCGAAGGCTTACCCAAGTAGCTTAAGAGAACAATTTGAGTGTCAGTTTCACAAGTGAAAAAAATCCAAAAAGGAAAAGGAAGCAATTCATTCACAACGGGACATGGTGCAGAGGAGGATAACCTGCCTTCAAAGATTTTTGTTTCGAGTATTATAATGTTTAATAAATAGTTTACTTCAAAGGCCTTTGCTGGAGAAAAAAAAATAAAATAAGCAGCTTTCCTGCTATTCTTGTTCACTGGTCCAGTGTTGCTATAAGTAGCTCATATCCTGTCCTCTGTGGTCTCAGGTGGTTAGCTTTTGTTTGGGAAACTGAAGCTTCAACCGAAAGAGCTGTGCCTACCAGTTAAATTATTAGGTAGTTGACAATATATCTTGAAAATCAATGGAACTCATTGTGGAACTTGGCGGGGTGACTTTGGCAGGGGAGGAGGGGTCTTGGTATTATTTTGGGTGATGAGCAAAGGCAACAGATCAGATCCTGTAAAAATAGAAGTTGCTAAGAAAGGCATCCAAAGTAGGTTCTTCACTTTCATCTCCCCCCACCACTTGCTTTTTTTTAAGCATTGTTAAACTTTCGTAGAGTATAAGATATATTGGGAGGTCATTTGATCTGTTCTCAGTGTCATGATTAGCTGTAACAAAACTCATTCTCATTTGAAGTTTTTTTTTGACATGTTTTGTATCCATTTCAGTATTTCTGTATTGTTTTATTTCTGCTAAATGTTGTACTTTGTGTTTTTGTTCCATCAAGTAAAGAAATGACTCAAGATTTAAAGGAAAAGGCTTGGGTGTTTCCCAAATAATAACATCTTAGGCTTTCTAGTTCTGGGCATATGAACTAAGCTGCTGTTTTCTTCCATTGTTTTTAATTCTGAGTTGTTTTAAATAATTTGAGGGAGTAGTAGTATGTTGCTGTCATCCTTCTAAAGTCTCATGGGGAGGAGGCACTTGTCTGGGGATGTTTCAGAGACACATTCTCTGGCCCAGATTTCAATGTCTTCCCTATGAAATATCCTGTATTTCCAGCCCTTACAACTCCAAGCCAATGAAACAAGAATACTCTCCTCGAGACTTTTGTGAGGAAGAAGTTTTTGTCACTAAGGATTGATGGGGTAAGGAGGAGAAGTCTGAATGCAAGGACAAACGAGTTCTCCAGAAACAAGAGACCATAATCACCTATGAGGAGAGCTTCAGATAGGCAAAACACAGCCTTTCTCCAAGACCAAGTATGTAAGGTGTAACTCTGAGCTGTCTCAAAGTCTGTTTTTCTATTCAATAATGTATGATCTACAGTAACATCCTTAGTTACTTTGAAAGTTGGTTTTATGAAATAATCCACACACAGAAGACAGAAGTGATTCTGAGGAGATTTTAGAATTTCACCCCTAATTATTTTGGGTCTTTACTATTATTGATTGTGTATTTTGTCAGTCATCATCTGATGACTATGAAATAATTAGTCCTCAGAACATGTCGAGTAAGTGTAATTGCTTCAAATCAGCCCTTGTTCAACTTACAGCTAATGAATAACTATTACAGACTAATCAGTGTTATAATGGTAATTAGTAAAGCGGGTAAAATAACTGGAAATCTGGAAATTAAAATGGGTAAACTCGCCTGTTCGGTATTCCATGTTGAGCAGTGAGTAAATGATGAATCGGAAATCATGTAGGGTTCACTTGTGTATTTATGCCACTTAGACAAATGCTCTGCACTTCAGACAGTAGTTTGAGGGGAGAGGACATGCACTGTGGTGGTGACCAGGGCTGCCAAAAAGTTCCAGGATTGTGCCTTGTGTCACCAGGGGCCCTTTCAGCCCTGTTCTCCTTCACCACCTGTGCACATGCTCACATTCTGCCAAGCCCCTGTCCCACTCCTACAGGCTCTTCCTTACCCAAAGGCTATGTTGAAATTTTTGGTGTATGCCTTGTGGGTGAACCCTTATCTGCCACCTCCACAGTCCTGGCTCCTTTCCTCATCTCCAGGTCCAGTAATATCTTCTTCTAGAGAAACTGCCTGTAGAAAATTCACAAGCTATTCATCTTTTGTCGTAAGCAAACTCAACTGCCATGGAGGGAAGACATGAAACTCCTTCCCAACCATCCACCAGTAAATTTATGACACCGTGACTTGGCTCATTTTAATTTTTTTTACAGAAGAGCCTTTTGTGAATGTTTTTCCCATTACCCCACTATGAAAAAAGCCCTGTATACCTGTGCTTTCTTTTCAAGTAGAGTGTAGTTGTGTTTTTCAGTCCTTTGATCTTTTGCTACTGTTTCCTGTCTAAGGGACAGTATTTTTAAGAACTGAAAAAAATAGCAGTCTGTTTTTGACCTGTCCTAATGGAAGTGACCAAATGTTAGACATTGCAATTGGAGATTGCTTGGTCAATAGAGAGAATCAGGTACTTGCAGGAATGATTTTCCTCCATGTGCTTCTCTGCTTGGTCTGTGAAGGGGTGGAAGTTCCCTTGTTCAAACTCTGATATCTAACTTTCATGTGTGTAATGTATCCAAGAGACCTGTAGGAATCCCACATTCCTAATGCAGAACCTACAGGTGCCCTGTGGATTTCTAGAGTAACACGCAGAAGCCAGATGGGATACCTTAAAACACCCCAAATGGCACTTGAACGTCACCCCTAAAGCTGAGATGTTACAGAAAGTTTCTGTTCAAGTCTGGAATTTACTGGGAGAATTACCAGCAGAATTTCTTTTTACTGTCTGATGTACTATCTAATACCTTAACTGAATAACAAAACTTCCTTTAGAATGCCTTTCAAATGTATGAGAACAAGAGAAAGCCTTGTTTTGTTCCATGTTTCATGTTGCTGATCATAATAAACTCCTTTCCACTTAACCCCTCCCCCTCAATACATTCTTTCCTGTGTGAGAGGAAGACTTAGAGCTGTAAGATAAAAAGTTTTATAAACCTCAAACCAGAAACAAATTCTTGCATGTATATCTCCTTACGTAAATGTCTATATATAATTTGTACATACACACTGTGGATTTCATGTATATAACATATATATTATGTTATATATTACATTGTTTATGCAGATTGAATTTAGGTAAAAAGTAAACAGTTTAATGTCAATTTGAATGAATCAGATGATGTTTGCACTTTGTGTGTTCAGGTAGTAAGGTTCTGCATGTGACAGATCCCCCACCCCATCTATAACTTAGTTGAAGTGAATATTAAATGAATTAGTGAAGTTATGAAGCCATAATAACTGATGTTTCAAATTAAAAAGTCAGACGTTGGGAAGATGAGACTGGGAGGAATAGGAACAAAAAGAAAAACCAGCAAAGACAAAATATTCTTTGGTAGTGGTTGTTGACTCCTACACTAAATTGTCTTACTGCCCCACTGGGAAACCTTCAGGGTTGTGGAGTCATAGCTCTCTGCGTTTTACATGTGCTGTGTTGAGTGTTGTTCGTCATCATGGGCACCTGAAAGTAAATTGTGGATACTTCTCTTCTGCTTGTGGTTTAGTATTATACAGGAAATAATATAAAGCATAGATTGTGAATTGCAGCTCAGTTTTATATTTATTCTGCGAAGCTAGATATAGCATTTGTTCTGCTTTTGTGGGAGTTGTGGGAGATAAAGGCTGTCACAAGGATGTTTTTATGAAATGCAGGTAAAAGGGAGGAAATGTGGGTGACACGTACTGGCTTGCTGTATTTTTTTGCAAGAAAATAGCAAAACAATGATAGATGTAATATATGAGCAGATTTTTTTTAAAGGAAAAGAGCTATTCTAGATTTTCAGGAATTCAGAGTTTTTCAAGAAAGCCAACTTAAGTCTTACAACATATCTATAAAAAAA
Source organism: Notiomystis cincta (assembly GCA_013398075.1). NCBI lineage: Eukaryota > Metazoa > Chordata > Aves > Passeriformes > Notiomystidae > Notiomystis > Notiomystis cincta. The sequence goes on along the minus strand of VZRX01005596.1, from coordinate 222,524 downwards.
GCTGTGAAGTTGTAGTTGTGTTTTGAAAGATGTGAGCTGGAAAGATTGTTTCTATTTAAAATTGCCATTCTCTCTCTCCATAAATATATAGAAATGTTCCAGTGTTATTCTAAAGCATTCTGGTTTTGTTTTCCTGGCTCTTATGTAAAGAATATCTGAATTTTAAATCAGCAGTAAAGCATGTGCTCAAGTGTGCTATGGAAGTATGCTTTTCTTCAGTGTACTTCCTAGAATTTTCTATGAAGTAAAAGCAGGATTGCTCAATATGGATAAAGGTGGAGGAAGTGGCTAGAAAGAAGTGATACCTTGGTAGCTGGGAAAATGACTGCTGCATTATGATTTCAGAGTGGTGCAAGCTAGGTTGAGTTACTCTGGGAAAAATGGGGACTGCCTTAAAAAAATTAAAAGCTGAAGGATTGTGGGGGTTCAAAGACATGGTCTATGAGGGAGAAAGATCAGCTCCCACTGAAAGGGAATGGTCATGGACAGCCTCATGTCTAATGCCTTCTAAAATCTTCTTTTCTTACATTTTACTTTAAGTAGCTGTAAATGAAACAACTTTGCCAAAGTCTCTGTTTTTACTTGATTTTGAAGTTAACAGAGAAGTTTTGTCATTCTCATGGACTTTAGCTTTTTTTTCAATGTATGTGATATAACTTAAAATTAATCTTAGCTGATACTACATTCACACATTTTTTTCCTAAATGAAAAATGCTGTCTTGAGATGTCCTCCCAAGAATGAAACATTTCTTTCTTACTCTGTTTTGGACAAAACAAATTGAAATTTATGCAATGCTTCCTTCAAAATGCAGAGTTGTCTTTCTCATGATATTCAAGAGTTCAGTCATATTTTTCAAGAAATGCTGAGAATCTTTAACATTTCTTTCTTAAGGTTTCCTTTTCTTCTATCTGCTACCTCATGTGGCATAACCTTGTCAGAGGTTCAGTGATGTTCAATGTGCAGTGGTGTCGCCTGGTAATTTTTCAGATGGTTATTGTACTGGTGCTGACTATGAAATTCAGATTCTCTTTATATGAAACCTAAAAGAAGAAGTAGAAAGACAAAACTCAGCTTTCATTTCAGTTACAATTCAGTCATACACCAGAAAACTCACATTTCTGGGTATTGATTGTGTTCATTTACCACAGCAAAGTGCATTCATTGATAACTACCTGCTGGTATTGAATCAATTGTGTGTGAAACACAGGGCATTATTGTCAGGTAGGGTAAATAATATTGATTGTGTTTTAAAATGAATACAGCATAGGACAAATTAATTTGATTCCATGAAGTCATTAAATTACGTTCTATCAACTATATAAACAGTGAAGGTCATTTAATATTATGATATCATGAGGTGAGTTACAGCTGCAAGTTTTAGCAAGGTTTTCCCTCCATAACTGCAGCAGAGACATTTTAGTTTTGTTTTGTATTAAAGGAGGAAGAGAAATCCAATGCCTGTAATCGATCATAAAGGAGGATCCCAATTGGTACCAAGTCTCTGACACTCCTTAAGTGGAACCACAGTTTTAACTGACGGCAGCAAACCAGGCCCTTGTCATGTTGTAGGTCAGCAGACTTTGAAACCTCCAATATTAGTTGTGACTTATGGACTCTGCAGTCAAAAGTCCTGATCTTCCAAAAGAAGCAAATAATCAGAAATGGCAGAAGGGAGTTGTGTTGAGTGATCATCTTTGAAGCTGTTGGCTCCCTGGAAGAGTAGCAAGGAAGGAGAAGTGCAATAAACACAGCTACCACAAAATGAGTAAACCATGAAGATGGCTTTGGATTGCTCTTGCATCTCTTCCCTTGCAATGACAATGAACTGTCTCAGAGAAAACTTGTTAAACAGCAGCAGCTAAAGCACTGAAACTGTGAAACACAGAACCCTTCTTTGGATTACTGGTGACCATACAATTGAGATTTACTCATTGATCCTGTACCTCAAACATTGCCTTCATAATCTGCACAGTTGATCTTGAAGTCTTTGTATATAAGCAAATAAGTTACTGATTATCACATACCATGTGAAGGGAGCAGGAGACACTGAGAATTCTGCCAATGCCCTGTGACCCTTGTCTCATTTCAGATATTTAGTAACAAATAACTTGCAACCAAGCTGTAGCTGGTTGAACAGATATCTAGAATTCCATGTTTGGAAACAGTAGTAAGGTCAAAAGAGCTGGAGGAATAAAAAGAGTTGTCTGTATATGAAAAAGGGGCAGAGGATGTTGTGAGCCATGTGACTATAATTAGTGGGTACAATTTCATCATGAGTGAAATTTGTCTGTAGAAAGTAATCCATAGAGAAATGAAGGTGGATGAATAATTGTCACTAATCAGCGTTACAGAAATCAACAAAAACATCTGTGTGATACACTTCTTGACAACAGGATCTCAGTGCCATGTATACAGATGCCTTTAAGCATGAGGCTTAAAGGTTCAGAATGACTCAAGTGTCTATTTTGGCACCTACAGCAAGATTCAAGTACAATTTATGTGTCTGAGTCCAAGAAAGTGATCCAGGAAGCTTAGGATCCAGTAACCTTCTGAGTGTCCTCAGGACACCTAAAATTAGTTTCACAGCTGTCTATCTAAAGGTGCCTGTGTCTCCTCAGCAGCCCTGCTCTGGAGAGCTGGATATCAAATCACTCCCTGTGCTCCTGAAACAAAGTACTTGAGTACAACTCAAGGCTCCTGAGAGAATAGTCCTTGGAAACATCTAGGATGGATGGGCAGAATTGAGTCCAACCCAAAGCCTAGCAGCTGTGGTCACACTGATGAAAATTCATAGCAGTAACAGGTGGAGGTGGTCACTTTCTCCAACTCCCCTTGCTGCTGAGAGCACTTGCCTGCAAGACTGGGGCTGGGAGTTCTGTGCCAAGTTCCATGTGACAGACATAAATTTGCTCCATCCCTGCAGTATGTTGTAATTGCCAGGTCTTAGAGAGAGAGAGGGAGAAACCTGGTGCTTGAGACATTCTGCAGGGAAAGAAAATTCTTATCTCCTTTTTCAGAACCATTTTCCCGTGTCAGAATGCAATTTTCTCATCTCCCCAGCTGACTCCCTCAGCCTTTAAGCCACATAACTAGTTTTGTTTCCCTTGTCCTGTTTTTCCACTTGTGAATGCATAACTGCCTGCCTTACACAGCAGCAGTGGTCTTCTTTAGCACCTTGTAGTCAAATTTGTAAATATTTTAATTATTGAGTCCATTTTGAAGTATAGAGTGCTGAGCTGCATCTTGACTGCCCTTTCAATATACCTACTCTGCTTGGCATGTTGCAGTTTTAGTCATCTGCTGATGAAAGCACCCCTTTATTAGCCAGACCACTATTGCATTGTCAGCCAAATTTCAGCCATGTTGGATATAGTTAAAATTTAAAGAAAAGAAATTTTTTTTGCAATGTGTCTCACTTTAAAATTTTATTAGTGAATAATGTTAGAAGAGTGATCTGTTAAACTTTGATCTCATCCCACTGTGAAATGTCCTCAGTTCTATTTCTTTTCAGATTTGACAGACAAACCAGGAAGCTTTAAAACATCCAGATAACCTGCATGTTTCTTCCTAATGTTATACTGAGTAGTGAGAGTATTGTGATGGATAAAATCAGTGCTAATTATTTCAAGTCTTAAAACCCTTTCCTTCTCTTCATCCTCTCATTACTCTACACAGCAATACTCAGGAATTTGCCTTTCTCAGCAGCATTCTTTGTTGTTCTGAGCTCCTTTTCCTGTTCCCAGACTAGGTTTATATAATTATTGATACGCAGACTCACTCCTGTTGCTATTTATGCCAAGTGGGATGAACTTATATGTTGAAAAGAGATATTTAACTATGGATGTGTTACCCTACTATATTACTGCCCCTAAAATTCTTCCCATTTGGCTGTTTTTTACCTTGTGGCCAGTGGATCATTCCTAGTCTTCTCCTAGAGTAAAGAAATTCACTTGTTAGCAACAGACAAGAATGAATTCACTCGTGAATAGTGCTTTTGGGTTTTTTTTTGAAGAAAAGAACAGCAGTTAAAAAAACACAACAAAGTTTTCTAGTGATTGAAGTAAGTGCACTACAAGTTGCATTTCACCTTTTAAACCAGCAGAGATATTAGCCTGGTGACCCTGGAAAACAGCTTTTGGATCTAAACCAGTGGTAGCTCCAAGTGTAATACTCCAGATCTATTGTGGGTTGTCTGAGAAATCATTCTATTGGATTACACTCATAAAAATGCTGGTATGAGGAATAAACATAGTGTAGATAAATAAGATAGAGAAGAATGTGTAAAGTCTGGGCACCCAGGTGTGGTGGGAGAAATTTCTCCCTAGGGCAGGAGGGGCTGGAACTAGATGATCTTTAAGGTCCCTTTTAAACCAAGCCATTCTGTGATTCTATGAAAATGCATCTCTAAAAGAAATCCTATAGTGGCAATTGCAAATATATTTCCCATGACATTAAAGAAATGATTGTTCAGTTAAGTGGAGAACTGATAAAATATTTATTCAATGTCTGTTATCTTTGAGTTTGATTTGCATTTAAAGAAATCTTCCTAGCTTTTTTTCTGCACTGTTTTCATTAGGATGATCAGAGAGTTTCACGTGATCCTTTAATTTTTGTGTCAAAAATTGAGTCAGTAACAGAGATGAAATATGGATATCAGTACACTCACAGACTCAGTTTAATTAAAAAATTAAACACTAAATCACTTTAACCAAGAACTTCAAAATATTGCTGTGAGGACGGAGGTTAAATCAATTATGAAGTAATGGCCAAAGCTCACACACTAATAACTTCACTGGGGGTGGCTATGAGTGCTCTATTCTGATGGTCCTTTGGGTGATTGCCTTTTGCTGCCCTATCAAGTATATTTCACAGGATCACAGAATCCTTAGGGTTTGATGGGACCTTTGGAGCCAAGGCAGGGTCCCTGGAGCAGGTGACAGAGGAATGTGTCCAGGTGGGTTTGGAATGTGTCCAAGGAGGGAGGCTGCCTGCCCTCTCTAGGTAGGGTGTTCCAGCGCTCTGCCACCTCTGTGGAAAGAAGTTCTTCATATTGAGGTATTGCATACAGTAACGTTCATAACTTCATCTCCAGTCCCACATCCACTGAATAACCTTGCTGCTCACTGATAAATGAGTCCCAGGACTCACTTCTTACAGGACTGTTAAGGGTTTGGGCTAAGACAGCTCAGTCTTAATCGTAGAATCATATAATAGTTTGGGTTGGAAGGAACCTTAAACATCATCTCATTGCAACCCTTCTGTTACAGGCAGGGACACTTTCCACTAGACCACATTGCTCAATGCCCTGTTTAACCTGGCCTTGAATACTGCCAGAGATGGGGCATCTGCAGCCTTTTGAGCAGCCTGTTCCAGTGTCCCACCAACCTCACAGTAAAGAATTTCTTCCTTATATCTTATTTAACTTTATCCCCTTTCAGTTTAAAACCATCACCCTTTCTCATGCCCTTGTAGAAAGTCCCTCTCCAGCTTTCCTGTAGACTCCTTTATGTAGTGAAAGGCTGCTAGAAGGTAGAAGTGGCCCCTAGAGCAGAACTGGACCCCATTCCCCTGACTCTTGTATCGCTTTGGACTTGAAGAAGGAAGTATCTGTATTATGTGGTACTGAGGAGGTACAGCACCAAAACTCCAAATGTGTATTTTGAACCAGGAAGGAAGATGGAATACAAGTACCTTCAGATGATTGGGGGTTTGTATTGCCAGTTTGGATTTGGGTGCTTCAATTTTGCTTAAGTGTCCTACTTTAGGTATGTAAGTCTTTGTGAACCCAGCCTTTAGATAGCAGCAAATGTTGTGAGGAAAGGTTTGAATTACAAAAGCACTAGTCTGTAACATAAAGGAGAATTTTTAATCCTACATGAATAGTTCTGCTAGTAATCATGGATGCAATAGCATGTATTTCTAAATTACAAAAGTTAGAAAATGTGCATCTATTGCTAATGTGTATATCCTTCCTAATGCCATGAAACAATTATTGGAAATTTAATGGTAGGAAACAGGTATCACACCAGTGCTGTGCTATGGCTGAGACTTTCATGGTGATTTAGTATCCAGAATAATTAAAAAACCATAGCTAAACCTCGTTTTATTACATATAATAAAACTTATAGATTTGATGTGGATTTTCATAATCTTACTGTCAGTCTTTTATTGCATCAGAAATAAAAACGAACTCTTTTTAAACTGTGGAATGGAAAAGTAGAGCACAATTAAGTGGTTTTTCAAAAGCCCCCTCCTGAGGAAGACAGTAAGAATGAGGGATTTATTTTTCAAGCAACTTTTTTCCAGGCAGATATGTCCTTATTTATGTGCAGTGTAGTAATTCACTTAGTTTGTACTGAATTGAAAGTTCTAACTGAAGTATCTTGGGTGCTACCATGAACTGAGTGAAATCTAGTGGGATTACTGACAGAAAGAAGTCTAGAATGAGATCACATCTAGGATTTGAAGCCTGTCTCTAACCTGGTCAGTAATGCTACTAAACCCCCTAAATCAGTAGTCAGGCTGTGTAATTGCCGTGGTGTGAGAACAGAGTGTCTGTCAGGAAGACATATGGAAGAGGTTATCACACCATTTATGTAAAATTGCACCATCTTAGATGACTTGAGTTCTCACACGTACTCCTTTCTCACAGGTTCCCCTCATGACCATCTAGACTCCTGCTTGGAATTTTGAATTTGCAACAGCCTTGCAAATGTATCTGGACTTCCCCAGGTTCAAGTGGCTTCATATTTAAACTCTCCTAAATCCGTATTTCAATCCAGAAAGGATTAAAATATACTGAATTAAATGTCTATTAAAAGGGCTTGGGCTCTGACACTCATTTTTCTCCAGTTGTAGATGTCATTGTGCTACCTGCTGTACAAAACAAAACAGAAAGATGCTGTGGCTTACCAAGTAGTATTTGGAAGTGTTCCAAGGCAAATTAACAAACGGAGCTCTAACCAGTGCTTGCCCACCCATTTGAAAACTGTAAGCTGTGAAAGAATGCAGTTTGCTCTGCAGTTTTCTCCCTATGAAATGTAAAACCATTTTTGCAGTCAGTGGAAATTAAGGTCTATCTAAATGTTCTCTGTGGTTGTAGGTATCCTCACAGTGAAAAAAGACCTCTCCCTGCTCTGCTTTTTCCTCCATTTTAGTGAGTGCCAAAAGTAGCGCTGGGCTTGAAGGGAAGAGGAGTCAAACGTTTATTATAGCCTGGCCACCCAGAGGGGGAAAAACATTGGTGTCTACAAATGAAGCAGCATTTGCTTGACCTTTCTGTAGATGAATTCTACTCAATAGGTTGCTTTTTTTTCCTAGTGAGGATATATGTTTGCCCCAAACTAGATAGTACTTTTCAAAAAGTACTTCTGTAGTCAACTTACTGAATAACTTAAAAAATTGCTGAGTTCATAGTCAGCTGTGGCCAGTGCAGCTCATGGCAGCATTTATTAGCTGGGGACATCTGTGTAACTCCTCAGAGAGAGAACTCCAGGACAGCTGAACCAAACTACTCTCTGAAAGATTTAAAGATGTAGCTGAAGGTGACGGTATTACCACGACCTCTGCAGCTGCTTTCCAAGGGTAAGTGGTTACTTAGCAGGCAGTATGTTTTTATTTTCAGAATACTGAGCCTTCCTAGCCGTGCTGTCTGTGGTACAACTGAAATCTCACCACAAGCAAATGTTACAGTTACATGCAGGTAACTGTAATAAGTAGAGTTCTGAACCTGCTACCACTGGGCCAGCCCCTCACCTTTCCCTGCATGCATCCTGTAACAGTGGTCACTTAAGTGGCTTTGCTTGTTTTGTTTGTTTGTTGGGGTGTTTTTAGGGAGGTGTATTTTTTTGGAAAACAAAACCAAAACCCCATCCCATTTTGCAGCCATCTAGTTGTTCTCTGCTACACCATACAGAAGCAATCGCATGGCTCTTGTCAGGGGTTATGTTTTTATTGTTATATAAAATAAACAGGTTAAATGTTCTTGCCCATTTAAAATACTTGTAGAAATAATTTTTTTAAAAAAATTAATACATGTTAAAAACCTCAGTAAAAATATCTTCAGTGTAATAGGGTTAGTGGTGTTTAACCCCATTGTCTGTACATAGCTAATCATATTCCATGTTTAGGGGGTATGCTTTTGTAAACACTTAAGCATGTGATCTGCATGATACTAAAAAGAAGTCCTGATGGCTGTTGGCCTGGTAACATGTGAAAAGTTAGGCAAAAGCCTACAGGACTGGGACACATTTCAGAAAACAAGCAGTTGCTTTTTCTTGTGCAGATATTTTCATGTTCTTTTTCAATAGATTTTATCAGAGAAATATAAATTATTACAGTAGGAACTTTTGGTGTTTTGAGACAAAAAGCAAGTCACTAATAATGTAACCAAACCATTTCCACAAAGTTGCAAGTGTTGTGGCAGAAACCTGTTTCTAACCAACCTGCAGATGAGTTGAGGCAGTGGTGTGTGTTTTACCTATGTTCCACATGTGGTACTTAGGGCAGTTCTCCCCGGCTTTGTCATCAAATAACAGATTTAAAGTAAATGTTTGAAGTATAAGTTGACCGTATTTGAAGCATAAGGGTGATGAAAGTGATGCATTATGTCACTGTAGCATATTGACATTATCAATTATGTGTTATTAAACAGCTTAGCTAACTGAATGATTTACCTGGTGTTTAACTGCCTCTTTCAATTAAACGTAGCAAATGCTGTAGAACTGGGGCACAGTCATAGAAACCATATATTTTCTCCTGTTAACACCAGCACTGCTGACATGCAAGTGATGGGAGTGTTGGCATTTTGCTGCAGGCTCTAATGGGCTAGTTTAAATGGCCTAAAAAAAGTGATTAATGATTAGGAACAGGACTGTTGCACAGCTTCACAGCTCTTTTCCTCAATGCATTTCCATTTACGTCAACTAGCTGCACACTTGGGAGGTGTTATTTCAAAGTAGTCAACACAGGGGCGTTTTTCTACTACCATTTGTTTCTGTTTCTTAGGTCCCTTTGGTTGTCCAGATATAGCTAGTGTTTCCTTAAAGTTGTAAGCTTCAGTGATGAAGGAGGATAATCCTCAGACTGGTATGTCTGGTGAACAAAATCCAAAACTGTGGAACTCTGTTGTCATTTCAAAATATCTTTACCATCACTGTGCTTACTCCTGTTTGGTGTAGTGTGCTGGAAATAATCTAAAGGTTCCTCTCAGAGTAATTGAGGCACTTCATCAACCAGTACATGATTCTCTTCTGCTATTCACTTGATTTTTGAGGCAAGCAGTAATTTGTACATTAGTCCTGCTTGTTTGTAATGGGTAACTGTCCACCCCTAAGCCCTCCCTTTATATACATGGATACACATCTACAAATATATTTCTTAAGTGTATTTCTTTGGGAGCAGAGATCACTAGACACTGCTGCAACACTTTAACCCCTCCCACCCCGAGTAATAATTAACACTTTAACCCCTCTCACCCCAAGTTATAATTAGGTGCCATGAGTAGGAAAAACAAGTAGTTCTAAAAGAAAATTAAAAGCAAGGTTGGAAAATCTAGCATCTCACTCTTTTTAATGAACCTTAGGAGAGTGAGGTGCCTAGCAGACATAATGCATTCTCTTTGCTCTTTTAAGGTAAGGCAATATCAAACACTGGAGTAGAGGGGATTGAACACTCAAGGGGAAGATACCTTGTACTTTTTGGAAGTTTATTTCACTGAGATCTTAGAGTTTGTGGCTGAAAGTCAGCACTTGCTCTCAGGTGTCATGTTGCAAGAGAAGGAAATATATTTTCTTTGAACAGGACATTTGTGTAGTATTTTAGTTGCTAGCATTTTTTTAGGGATCAAAGCATGAAGCTAAGTCTTAGCTGTGTACAAGTTCAACCAAGTTCTGAACAAGAAACTTAAAAAAAAAGTTTATACAATAATTTGGAGGGCAGAGGGAAAGGGGAGATATAGGTTTAGAGTGCAGTGGTGTTGACTCCAGCAGGTATACTAAAGCCACTCTTTTGCAGAAAAGAAAAATGATGCCAAATAGATTTGCAGTGTCTGTAGGGGAATAAGCATGGCTCAAAGGTGAGCACATTAGCAAGCTGGCTTGTCCCTGAATGTGGTGTTCAAGGTGCTATTGTAGCTCATGTTCCTTTTTTAATGCTATTTTTAGGAAACTAAGGCTGGGGCAAGCAAGCCAAAGGCTTCGTGTGTGTTTGTTCCCTGGCTTTGCAGTACCTTTGACTCAGCTGATGGACTTCAGCCAAGCCTATCAGAGAAGGAAGAATCCTTAAAGCATTATGTTCCAACCTGTTTCTTGAATAAAATGTGTCCAGTTGGAGGAGGAAGCTGCAACTCTCTGTGGTAGGGAGTGTGGTCAGTGGGTTTGGTTAAACGTAATTTTTTAAGGTGAGAGGGTGCAGCTGGGAATACCCCCAAGGCTGTAATGGTTTTTACAAACCCCATCTGAGAAAAAGCAGGCCTTGATAGGCCTGGTGCTGACACAGCCTCTTGTTACTTCTGAGAGAGTCTCCTCTTGCTTGTGCAGTACATGGAGGGGGATTTATATGAGTTTTCTCGTCGGCATATGCACTGTCCGGAATACGAATAATTGTTATTACAGGTGTGTAAAGCTGCTTGCCTTCTTCCTCCTTTATTAGGACATTTGGCATATCAGTAGCCACTTAAATGTCTTGATTGATTTTTCTATTTTTTTTTAAAATTTTATTTTATTTTATTTTTGCACAGACATTTTCTGTAGAGCCTGCATATCTAGTCCTCGGTTGGGTCAGGGGAACATCTGCTTTGCATAATTTGCAAGTGTTACTTATTAACTCAGGCCCCCCAAATCTGAGCAGTGTAGTGACTGTTCCCAGGCCATGCTCAGCCTGCTACTTGTCTTTTGGAAGCACATGTTGAGGTTCATTACACACATTTATTCTTCAGTTTTCTGCTTGGCTTGGATTCGCTTCTAAGATTCTGTTCTGAAACGATGATGTAAACTATATATATTTTTTTCTTAAGCATCCGTGCAGCACTTTTCCCCCCGTAGTTCATAGTAGTACTGCTTGTGGGCAGGTTTCAAAGGAATCTCATCTCCATATGGTTTTACCCGATAATCCTTTATCCACCATCTTCGGCTCTCATTCCGTTGCTTTCTTGCCTGTGGCTACGTTTCTATCTCTGCATCAATTAGCACAGTGATTTATACAACAAGCAAGCAGTTTAGAGGTAATGGTACACAATTAACATCTCATTCCACCATAAAGGGTATGCTAAATACCCCAGTCACTGCTTTCTCTGCCTGGAATTGAAATAAGTGTTTGTCCTAATTCATATGCTATCTGATGTGAAGTGGGCCTGCTTTGTACGGCACTACACCATTAATCTAATTATAGATAGCTGCAAATGAAGTGCTGTCTGAGCACAGAGACTGAAGAAAATAGCGCTTTTGTCATTTAGCATGACTCTGTGAAGCAAGATCGCACTTTACACGGCAGCATGGCAAAATGGGAATCTGAATAATATTGCTGCCTGTTGCATCTTTTCTAATTACAACAGCATTGTAAACACAACTGGGCGCAGATATAAATAGAGCTGTAGATACGCTGTCATGTGGGTTGTAGGAGAAAATCCTTAGTGTGCTGTTGTATTAAATGATGCATCCTGATTGACAGCTACCTTGAGACTGCGCTGATGGAGTTGTCAAAGCACTGTGCTAAGGCGGCAGCTGCGGCCGCTCCCGGCTCCCCGCGCCGCCCGGGACGGCATCGCCGGGCTCCCGCCTGCCCGCTCCGCCTCTGCCCGCTCGGCCGCACGCTGGAGCGGAGGGAAACTGTGTTTTGCACGGCTTTAACCCTTGGTAGGTTTCTCTGGAGTGTTAATTACGTATCACACAAGGAATGGAAAGTGGGAAATGCGGCTGAATTACAAGTCTAATTAAGTTTCTGCTGCTGGAGTGTGTGCTACGTGGTGGTGAGGCTCCTGTCGTTTTCCTTTCCCTTTTGCTGCTGCTACAGGCTCATGATTTTTGTGGCTGTTTTGAGATTTTTATTATTGTTATTTTTTTCATCAGCTGTCCCTGTAGCAGTTTGAGCGTTTGCTCCTCCATCAGAGTAAAAGTGCTGTTATTTTGTGCAGGTGTTAATGCCAATCCTCACCACCACCCTGTGGAAGCAAGCTAGCTCTAGAACTCAGAGCTCAGGAGAAAAAAGCCTCCATGGTTTGCAAAATGTCATTTATCTCCTTGTTCAGCAAGGAATCCTTGACTCCGAAGGAAGGTGGTGTCTGACATCGTCGAGTAATATGGAATAAATAGATCATTTTCCTGCTTAGATGCTGTGGGGGAAATCTAAGCAAGGATATAGTCATGATGTTGACATATATAATGGCTAATAAAAAAGGCAGCGTGCTCCTTGTGTTTGGAACTGGAGTGTTGCTTTCACAGAATTCCGAGTCAGGCGCTCCGTGTGAACGGGTGACGTCAAAGCGCGGGTGGCGGCAGTGGAGTGACTTGAGGCAGGAGCGGACTGTGAGTGCCACAGGGAAATGATGTGACCACGGTTCCTACATTTCACTGGGTCCAAGGCCACGACTGGGGAAAGGCTAGTGAAAATAATGAAGACACACAGCAGACAGTTTCTCTGCTGAAATCTGAGCTACGTAAGATTTTCACCCTTCTGACCACAGGAATGACAGACATTTGAAAACCCTGGTTGAGCATTTAGGTAAAGCACACTGAGAATCCACATCTGGCCAGCAGTCCAAACACTAACGTAAGTAACATATGGGTAGTGATTGCTCTATAAAATCTGCAATGAAGCTTGAACATTTACAGCTTCTGGAGACACGAGTTTCAAGTGTACAGGGAAGATCATATTTAATAAACTAATGTGAGGTTTAACAGAGTGCAATTTTGAGCATTTTTGTGAAGATTTGCAATATTCTGATGTATATGGTAAGGGAACCATATCTGTGCAAACTATAGAACTTGATTTTTAGCACAGATGGGGCCAGATATGCCCTGGCCACCTTTTTTGTAGCAGTCAGTTTACTTGTCTACTGACTTGGGGTATGGTATGTACTGACAAAAGAACATCAGCAAAAAACAAGGTATAATTTTCAGTATATTTGCTTTTTTCTTCCCCACCCCCACCCTGTATCGCTATTATTGTACCTTTTTGTGTTCTTATTTTTGTCATGGAGATTTGGTTGTAAGAGGTAGTTTTGCACTACATAAACATCCAATTCCTTTAGTGGGAGAGGTAGGACAGGATGCTGTTACCCTTAGAAAACTATTAAATGACATCACTTCTCCTTATTATAATTTTTGTCAACTGACTGTGGACTCCAGTGGTCTGGTGGAAAAGAAACACCTCTTTTCTGTGCCATCAAAAGCTGTATGGCTCCTTTTGGTACTGCTTTATTGACCTTAGTTTGGCTGGCAGAATTAGGCTGTGAAATGCTGTGGAGTGGAGCAGTGGCTGGTGACAACTACTCATCAGCACAGATCTGATGGCTAGCAGATTTCCCTGCTCTCAGAGTCCACCTGCAAGCTATTTATGACTTCAGCACTGGTTTAGGCCAGTGGAAACCTCCTGGTCTCTATTTATAACCCAAACTTAACAGCCTTCCCCAATTTACGCCCCCTTCTTTCTCCCATCTCCTCCTCTTTCTGAGCATAAAGAAAGAAAATCAGAGCCTCATCCGCACTTGGTTAGCAGCATATCGAAACTTCTGCTTCCTATGTTCATCATTGTTCTCACTAAATCAAAGGCATAGCAGCAGTGTTGGTCATGCAATGAAAAAATGTGGTATTTTCTTAATTGTCTTTGTTGTGGCAGCCCTGGCAGGCGTTGGTTGACGTGGTCATCCAGAGAGTCCCGTGGCTCTCACTCAGCTGCAGCTGGGAGAGGGGACCAGCACTCTGCACCCTGCTCCACAACTCATCTCCAGGGTCAATAGCAGCATCACAAAGGGATGTTTATGCAGGTATTTAGTGGGGTCCAGCCAGCAGCAGAAATACATCAAAGGTAATCTTAGAGAAGGAACCTTTCTTTGCGGCTTTGTCTTTTTATATTCTGAAAGGTCATTTGTGAACCAACTGTGCCAAAAAAGGCCTTTCCCCAGAAGTTTACTGTTGTTATTTTTTACTTTTTGATTACAGTAACTTGCTTATCCCCCAAACAGACTAAAGAACAATAAACAAATACAAAAGGAAAAGGAACATCTCATCAATAACAAAGACCTGCGTTTTAAAGCTTTGAGAGTACTGGCTCTTACATCTCACTCCAAGCAAAGCAGGAGTCCTGCAGAGAAAGGAATCTAAAAGATATGAAAATTATAAAGATAGTAAAAACAATGTTTGGTAGGGATATTTTAGCTTGGTGTGGAGAGCTGAGCTTTAAAGTGCAGCGTACTGAGGAATGTGTTTTTCCCCCACTGCTGAATATTATGAAGTGCATAGGGAATTCTGTATTTCAAGCCCTGTGAAACACTGTAACCTAGATGAATGCAGAAGGTCTGGCTTTCTCGTCAAGTTTAAATTTTGAAATTGGGCAGTTCAGGAGTGTTAATGTGGCTTAAAAAACTAAATGGCTTCTAAACCTAATCCTTTGAAATCGTATCAAAATAGTCTCTTGCAAGAGGCAACGGTACGGTCCACAAATAGAACTTATATCTGCGTTCTTCTTTTTTTTTTCTTTCTTCTTTTTTTAAAATTTATTTTCAAACTCTGAGTACAAAGAAAACACCAACCATGGATACTGAAACTGTGCAATTTGTTGTAATTATATTCCCCCCCATAGATTTAATGAAGGACTTTTAAGTACAATTTATCTTTGATAAATTGTCCCTCTACACAGAATGTTTATTAGATTGACAGCAGAATACACTCTGCAAGCTTTTTTTCCTTGCCACTTATGACTCAGATGAATTTTAATAGGAGTAAAAAGCTTTTATTTGCACAGTAATTTCACTTAAGGATCATATCCTTCAGAAACTGGCAGACACTTGTACGTCTTGATTGCAAAACAGACACTCAAGAGTAAAGAAACACGCATAAGATGTTATTATTTGGCTTGTCACACTGCTGCAATTGGATTTGCAGCTTATGTCACCGATTCTCCTATAGGCATCGCCTGCGCTGTCGCTCCCCGCGGGAGCGTGTCCGCGCTCGCGTCCGCCCGCACACGTGCACCGCGCTCCTGGAGAGAGCGCCGGCCCGGGCTGCAGCTCTGTTCTGCGCTGGAAATCCTCACTGCCACAGCCTTAATTGCCATGATGATGCCTGCGGGAGGCTTGGAGTTAAAGGCGCTTTCTTGCATACAAAATGGTGCTGGTTTCCCCGCGCCACGTCCGTCGCAGCCGAGGCACATGGCTGGGAGCGGGTCCTCAGTCCCTGGGTGCCGCTCGGGGCTTCGGGCGGCGTGGCCGTGGCATTTCGCTGCACTTTCTGGGGGTGCTGGCAGCACCGGTTCCTGCAACTCCTTGCCTCTGTTTCTGGTTAGAAGCAGGTATTTCTGAGTGACTGGCTGCGCCGTTCATCTCCCGAAATATTGTGTGTCCACGCACCGTTTGTGGAGGATGAGAATCCTCTGTTAGGTTGTTTTAATTCGGCTTTGAAAGCTGCGTTTTAAAGATGCCACTGCAGAGTTAATCACCTTTTGCATGTATTTCTAAACGCCTTGTTCTGCTTCCTACAGAAGCAGAAGGTAGAGTCCCCCTTTACCTTCACCATAAGGATATCGGATTTTTTCTGTCCATGCAAAAATGAAAAGTAAAGACATTTTATTGTTAATAAAACAATAGCTAATTGTTTTGGAGGAAAACATACTGTTCCAAGCAAGGTGTTGAACTTTCCATCAGCAAAATACGCATTTGAATTGTAAATGCCGTCCGTCGAATGCTTATTATTAAAACCTTTGTTTAAATTATTGCTGAAGCGCGGGGATGGCCTTGGCTCGGTGTGCCCTGGCGAGGCGGGAGTGTCACACAGAGACCTGCTGCCATCTACTGGCTCCGTGCGCTCCTCCCGCCTGCCGTCCGTCTGTCTGTCCGTCCGTCCGTCTGTCCCCTCCGTCCGTCCGAGGGCAGGGAGCTCGCCAAGCGATGGCAAGTTTTTAAAAACTAAAAGCCTGGGGCCGAAATCGCTTCAGGCAGCATTTTTACGCCTTCAGAAAGGTTTCGTTTAAAGGGATGCTCCCACCTGAGGGTCATCGTGTTCCCTTCCGCTTTTAATTGCGGTAAAACATGCTAGAGAAAACATTACTTTCTCCAGATAGGTAATGGCTGCTGAATGGGTTTTATTGCAGGTAAATCATATTCAATACAACAGCGTTTGATTGTTCTGCTTATGCATGAAAAATCAGAATTGAAAGTGCGTAATAGGTATTAATTGCAAAATCCAACCAAATTACTAACTTCATACATTAAATACATAGTAAAAAGAAATATTTAAAAGGTAACCATAATGTTTAAGATCAGTCATGTCATTGAAAGTCTGGCAGACTTTCCCAAAAGGTCAATTTCCAATTCATCACTGTGCTGGAAAAGAATCCCTCAATATTCCTTATCCACCAAAGATAATGTGCAGCAAGCATAAGGGCATTTTTGTTTTAAAATTTGCATCTCCCCTCTCTACCCCCAATTTTAAAATGAGTCTGACATCTCTTTACTGTACTCAATTCTTTCATTTTATGTGCACTTTGCTGCAGACTGGGGTTGCATATTTTTCTTTCTACGTTCTGAAAATGAAACTCTGAATAAAGATTCCAAACAGTGTTTTTCAGACACTCCTGTGAAGAACAGCTAACAGATGTATTACATAAAACCATGCCATAAAATAATGCAGGTTACTGACTGGAATTCACTGAGGTACAGTTTTCTAAACCAGTCCTCTTCCTATTCTTTAGTACAAATTGCAAATACTGACGAAGGTTGCTGCGGAGCTGAGCAAGTACATGCCAGAGAAAGCAGCAGAGGACACCTCCAGCATTTTGAGATCTCCCATGCCTGGAACAGTGGTGGCAGTTTCTGTCAAGCCTGGGGACATGGTAAGAAATGTGATCTATATATCTGCATTTTCATTATATATCCCACAGAAATTTTGCCTTGGTGCAACTGAAACTACAGGTCACAGGGTTTGGTGCAGGGTTTTTTTTGTTGTCTTGCTTTTGTTTCTTTTTGTTTTTTTTTTTTAAATCACCTGTAGAATAAAGCGTACCGAAGGATGTGTCCTGATTTTAGTTTGAATTATAAAAACTAATAAGGAAAAACAAATTCAACTTTCTTTAAAAGGAAAATTTTCAGCCTGGTACAAGTCTACAGCAGAAACTCAGAGATAGCTTGGTTTTGTATCCCAGATATCTTGAGGGGCAGGACAGGTACAAGGGAGAAAATCGTGAGTTAATTCATATAAGTGTGTGTGTGTATATATATATATATATGTGTGTGTGTGTGTGTATATGTATATATATATATATAAAAGCTGTTAGTGCTAGGAGAGGGAGATTGTTGATTTTCTGCCCTGAAGTAATGAAAATATTACTAGAAAAAAAAGGAACATGGGACAGATATTTAACTTTACCCCTTTTTTTTCTTTTCTTTTTTTTTTTTTTTAAAGAAGCCCTGTGTTATTGTTTTGCAAGGCACATGAGTTGGGAATTCTATATTCTATGCTGGGAATTTCCAGGCTCATGTGGTAGTCTTCTTGTCTTGCAGAAGGAATAAACTTGCCATATAGGAGGGCAAGGGATGATGCTGTTGCTGTCCTGGGGATTTCCAGTGCTCCTTACCTTACATTGAGTTGGAAACAAATTTTTGTTTTAAAGTTGTGTATAAACACTGCCTTGAACTCAGCTTTATATGAAATTCTACCACATTGTATCATATGTTATTTCTAAGGTCGAGGCCCTTATCTCTCACAACCATGGAAAACAAGGGAGTGATTGCAGACACAGGAATATTTGAATCAGATTGTGCATATTAATTTTAAAGTTCTGTTGTCAGTTAAATGATACCATGAACATGCGTGTGGCACTTAGATACAGACAGAAGCTTTAGTCACAGGGTTCATTATTTATGGCAATGAAACCTAGGTTTTCTTTAAAGATGATTCAGGAATGGGATCAAGATCTGAAAGCCAAAATCAGCATTGCACTTATTAGGTGGCAGTCATCGATCCTGCTGGCAAAGTGGTACATTTGCTTAAATTTTGCTATGATACCACCTTGGGTTTTAAAATATATGGTTGTCTCTCTCTCTGTACAGCGAGAACGGAGCCATCATGTTAATATAAAAGATCTGTAGGTGCCAATGTTTGTAGTAATCAAATAAAGACATTTCAGAGGAACCAGATCTAAGTTAAGATGATAAGAAATTAGAAATTCTTTTAGCTTCGACACTTAGCTTTCTGTTTTGATACTTTAAAACAAAAGAACAGTATTCAATTAAAATTATTCTTTATGTCATGACATGGACAGAAGAATCTGCTTTCTTTGTCTAGGGCAATAGAAGTGGCTGAATGAGGGAGATTGTAAGCAAATACTTTTCTTTTTGTGAAAAATTAACGGAAACATTTTTAAGTGAAGTATTTTTAGACTTTAAAAATTTGTTTAATATATATTTTTGAGAAGTTAATTTTAAATGTTTCCAGCCTTCTTGCCCTGAAGAATAGTTCTTGTTGTCTTGAAGGAATACAATCAGTGGAGAAGGAGGCCAGAGCCTAAGGGATTTTAAGTAAATAAATAAATGAACCTCCCTCCACAAATCTACAAGTGGTGCTGTGCATCAGAGCACAAGTTGTTAAATAATGTGTGTGAGTTTCTTTTTTTCTCTTCTCCTCTCCTGCAGCTTTTTGCTGGAGGCATTGAGTGGCAGAGCATTTGAACAGCATAATCTATGTTCTGCTGACCTGAGCTTGTCATGGCTAATTGTGTGGCTTTAATTGCAAAAAACACATTTGCGTTTTTGAAAGGGTTTAACTTAAATCCTTCCTTTTCAGGACTAGTGTCAAAACGTTAGAAAAAGCAGCCAGCAAGCGAATGAGGGTAACATCAGCCATCGGCACTGAATAAGCAGTGGGATGGTGGGATTCAGATTACGGGTCTTGGCTGTCTGTCAGGAGCCAGCTCACCCACTACAGCTGCTGAAGGCATGATGGGCAGGGAACTGTGGCTCCTCGATAAATACAGCTCTTTCTGTTGCACTGCTTGGGAAAAGTCTCATTTCTTTACTGCGCTGGAGAAATGGGAATTTAAGTAGCTCCTATTCTGTGTGCTTGCCACTGGGTCTTGGCAGCTCAGATTTGCATGGTGTGTGGAAACAGCACAGCTGAAGAATGGGAGAACACGGGTAGTTGTCCATCCTTCCCCTCAGGTGCTGCTGCTCTGCTCGCAATAAAGCTGTGTGGCTACAGCTGCTCCGAGACTGTTTGCCCTAACTGCACTGCAGTGCTAGTGCAGCCCAGTCCCTGCGCTCACAGAGACACTCCAGAGCGGTCAGTAGCACGGGGAGTGAGCTGTCATCCCCCTCCTTCAGGAGTAACTTTACAAATGGTGAAGAAGCACCTGGAGAGGGTCACCTCAATGCTGTCTGACCGGCCGCACTTGCAAACTCGTGTTTATTGCCCACGGTTCAGCTCCAGGGCATCGCGCCTGGCCAGGTGAAGCAGATGGTGTTTGTTAGTGCCTCTCCACGTTCCCACAGCCAAAGGAGAGGGCAGTGCTGGTCTCTGGGTTAGTTTTCCCTCTCAATGTGTCATTGTTTTTACTTGAAGCACAGTGTTCTCTTTCGGCTGCTGTTGCTGAGAAATACTTTGGTCTGGTGAGGCCTGATAGAAGATTGCGTGAGCATCCTCTACCCAGCTGGTCTGATAAGCAGTTTTCAATTCATTTTTTGCCAAAAGATATTGCATATGCAAGGAATTTATTTTCTTTTGTCTGTAAGATGATCTGTAGATTTTAGTAACACAGTGGGGAAGTGCTGTTTGTCATTTAGAGAGAAGCAGAACTTGTGATGCTGCCAATTTCTTTAGGTTTTTAGTTACTTTCTACTTTCTTTATTTTCTTTCATGTGATCAGAAGACTGTAATTAGTTGTCACTCAGTTATTCCTGGAAGCACAATGAAGGCACTCAGAAGCAGAAAGCAACATAAACAATGAAACAGAAATCTGTCTGACTAGAAAGAAGGTTAATATTATTTAGGGAAAGAAGATTTAAATTTAGATTACATTCCTCATGATAACAGAGTCCCATTAATATAGGAAATATATCCCTTATTGAGGAATATATTTGTGTATTTATTTTCTAAGTAGTCGTCAATGATCGTGTGCTTTAGGATGAAATTTGGTTTTGGGAGAATAACTTTTTGGTTCCTCATGGTGCCATGGCCAGAGAAACCATTGGACTTGAAGAGTCCAGGCAAGGAACTGGCTCTGTTTCTGCTGACCCTGGTGGCAGCACAAGCCAGCCCTGCTGGCACACAGCAGGAATTTTATGCCACAGCGTGGAGAGGGCTCACCACAGCTACTGCAAAGACAGCACCATAAAAGCTACAAAAGTTGCACAAATTCCTTTATTTACTCAGAGGGCAGGACATGGGCGGGCACTTGAAAATATTTCTCCTTTGTGTTGAGTTGTTTGGCTTGGTTTTTGTACTGTAGGATTCTGTGCACTGAAAGTGCAGGAACAGGGAAAGATCTAGATCCTAATGGCTGCACAGGTAAAGCAATGTTGTTGTTCTAAAGCAAACACACCCAAAGTGTTCCCACTGCTGGTTCCAACTGTGCTGGTCTGAACTGCCTGCAGCAACAAAGAAAGATCTTAGCTGTCCTCATTGCCTTGCAGCCTTTGCTCTATTTCCACCTAGGAACGTAGTTTTTGCTTTCTCAGTTTTCTGTCTGTCAGGAATGCAAAGGTGTTTTTCTTTTAGCTGCATGTTTCTGTTGGTCATTTTTCTTTTTTAGAACATTAGCCAGGACAGGTGTCATTACTGAGCCAAGCATTGGTCAATAAGCTAATGCCTAATACCTGGCAGCCTTAATCACTTTAATGATCCCCCCCACATAAATATGTAAAAGGGAAGCACCTCTGGGTAAATACCCCGGTGTTACTTTATAGGACTACAGCCAAAAGAAGAGGACAATTAATTATTTTCACCAAAGTTTCTAAATTTCCTTTCCAATAGATTAAGATTACTCCAGGTTTTGGAAGTTATCACCATTCAAGCCATTTTTTAAATGTAATTTTCTCATATAAAAATTCCTTATGATTTCAGATTGACACTAGTGCAGCCATGGGCATTAATACTGCATGAAATTTTTTCTACCAAAATGCCAGCTGTTAAATGTACATGCTAATTGTCTCAGCAATTTCAAAATTGGGTAACTTGGAGGATGCTTTTTTAGTTGTGTAACTTACAAAAGACATGACTGTGTTTCCACCTTTTCAAAGTAATTAAAGAAAAAGTTTTAAACTGCATTCCTCTTTCAGTTCAGTTGCATGCATTTTATTTCAATTTCTCTTGTTATTCTTTAGAAGAATTTTTTTTTTAAAATCTTTATTCACGATTTTTCATCTCATAAGCCTTGGGAAGTTTTTGCTATGGGAAAAGATGTTTTACTTGACCTCTACTGCTGAACTGCTCACTACTAAAAACCAAAACAAAAGACCTTTCTAAATTCTGTTTGTTACTACTTGTGAAAGAAAAGGTGAAGTTCTAAACTTACCTGTTGCCATCAGGCAGTTGTGTGTTGTTTAAAGTTGGTATTTGCCATTCAGATCTCAAAGTCTTTAAAAAAAAATTTGTCTTTTTTAATCTTATACTAACTGGAATTTATACCAGAGAAGCAACATCCAGGTTAAACCAGTAAAAATGTATTTGCTTAAGTTTCATATTCTATTTGGATGAATATGGTATTAATAATTTAGTAAGATATTATTTAATTCAAATAATATTTTTCTCTTGCGTGTGAACCTTTTTTTCTTACAGTTGTTTTTCCTTTTCCTTTCCCTTTCCCTCCTTTCCTTGCTCCTGTTCTTCAGAGCAAATATAAACTCCACTTGTCAGGTGAAGGGAATTCGTAAACTTTACAAATTATGGTCACAAACCTTACATAGTTTTTATGATTCCATGTATTTGACAATTTTCTTGGGGTATATCTTTTGGGGGAAAAAAACCCCCTGTTGGTAAACAGGAAACGAAAACTTTTTCACAGTTGAATAATTTCCAGAGTAAAAGTATTGAAATATTTCCCGATTCTTCATGGAGCCAGAAGAAATAATTGTGATTGCATTGAAAAAAACCCCACAAACTATAATAATAGTTAATAATGTATTTATGTATTTTTTTTATATTTGACTTTAAATTTTTTTATGTTATATTTTATGCAGTTGCACAGTCTGAGATTCATGTTCAAGTATGGTGTAATTAAGAAGGAAATCCTATTATGGATGATGAGTTAGAAATAGTCAATATTATCAGTTTCCTCCTAGGGGAAAAAATGTTACCAGTCCTTTGAGATGAATTTATACAATTTTTAAAATTACTATTTTGGTGTGCTTTGCCTTTTCAAGTAATAAACAACTTTTCAGCTATTACTAAAAAAAGTTGACTGATACAGATTGGGCTGAGTTAGCAGAAGGATGGCCCCAGAAGTGCTCTGCCTGCATATCACTTCCCCAGCACCCTGGGATGGCAGCAGCAGTTGGGGCAGTGTGTTTTGGATAAGTGGGAGTGCAATGACCAGTGCTGATTGCTGTCAGGGGGACATCAGTGACCTTTAGTTAGAGGTCAGATGATGTGGGATGTGCTATGTTCAGATTCATTCGTTAAAGGAGTGTGGCAAAAAAAGTTTAGTAATGATTTGTCAAGTACTATTAATTGCTGCTAATTATATTTGCAGTTCTGTAGCTCTGGTTTCAAAGTTAATTTGGAAAGAAGGGAAAACTTGCACTAATTATTTTACATGGTAATGGACAATGCCAAGGAATTGCAATTGTTGCTCATCCAATTCCTCTTGATTTGTTTTCTTGTTGGATGCTGGCTGCCAGATTACCAGCGAGTCAGAGAGAAAAAAATCTGGGAGAAGAATGATACTAGCATGGATTAAGTTTAAACAACAAATAAACAAAATTCCTAGTATCTTCATAAATAGTGAATGCACACTTAATTCACTGCTCAGTGATTTTGCACAGGCACAAACAAGATGCATGTTTGCAATTATTTTGCATAAGGCTACAAGAGAGGATAACTCTCATATGGCACTATCTTGCATCGTCCCTTGTCACTTACAAGGCTCAACAGGGACTTAAGCTGCAGCATAATGGAAATTGTGAGTGATGTTTACTGGTGTCTTCCCAAAGATGAGAAAGGAGATACCAATAAAATACAACTCTCACTCCGCTTTTAACCAAATCTAAGCTCATATTTGCTTAGGGCCGTCAATGTTTTTTTCCACTTCAGCTCCAAGAGCCTTAAAAATGTTACGCATCAGAGCACCTGTGTTCTAAATATAATGGTCTTAAAAATGTAATTGAGGGATTTTCACTTTTGTAGGCAAATCAGCAGGGTTGATATTGATCCGTCTTTTTAGGGAGCCACAGTGCACCAGAAGGTGATACTGTAGAGGGCCCCGTAAACCCTCGGAGCCTTCTGTCTAATTTGGCAGAAAAACACAGAATGTCGGACAACAAAAGAACGATCCGATTCCGCAAGAAATCTTCATCCCTCCCACCTCCTTTTCACAAGATAAAAAAAAGAGACTTAATTTTTTCAGCTGCACACAATGATTTGGTGCTCACTCTTGCATTGAAACAGTTGCTGTCAAAACAGGCAGGAAACAGTTTTCTTTTAATTGCTGAAATCATTCGGAAGTGCTTCATGCACGGCTTCTATACAGCAGATGCTGTGCATTAATTGGCCTGTGTAGGGCTGACCCAGGGTTCCTTGCAGCGGGCCCAATTTTAGGCAGAGGGTTTAAATAGCTTATTTCTTATTTTGTATAACCTGGCGTACATTATGAGCGCGCCTGCACGTGGGGTATTTCATGGTCTGCAGTTTCTAATGTCATGTGGGTTTCAAAACCTGTGCTTCTCTGGTAATGTACTAGCAGCAGGTAAGCTCTAAATACCATCCATCAGGAGCTAATTTTTTATCCAGATACTCCAATGACTGATGAACCTGTCTTTTGTATGAATGTTCAGCACAGGAGAAAGCCATATGCCCCTGGCACTGGTTCCTATGCATTCTTTACAGTTTGTAGGAAGGAGATTAAGGAAAAAACAAACCCTTACATTTACATGTCTCTCATTTATTTAGCAGTTAGCACTTTCTAAAATAGCTCTCTGTTTTTTTTTTTTTAACAGCGAAAGGAGATTTAGGTCTTTTAAAGCAATCTGACTACCACTCCTCATTTTATTTATCAGGAATATTACTGCACACCCTTAATAGGGAACCTTGTTTTGCTACTCCCCGTCTGTTCAAAACAGACCTTAGCCCATTAGAAGGTCCTCCCTTGTGTGGGAAGACCACAGCTGTTACTGTAAATCTCATCCAGTAACTGTATCACCCCCATTTTGTGGCTCTGAAGGATGAAATTGAGAAATGGAATACTGTGCAGTCATCCTTTACATCTCCAATTTTAGGCCTTTGCACATCATTTTCATGCTTTTATTCCAAATCAAACAACATTAGTGAGCAACACCACTCTGTGCTAAATGCCTGGTGTCTAAGCAGCGCCTATGATCTTTGTTTTTGGAGGATTTAGGATTGGGAGGCAAGTTGGGGTTTTGTCGAGAGTGGGTTTTTTAAATTTTATTTTTTTTATTCTCTCTTTTCTCTCCCTTCTTCCCCACCAAATGTTTCTCAGTCCCCAGAATTTGTCAGAAGCGGAAATCCAGATGGCAGTGAGGTGCCTAAGATGGAGGACGCTCTGTTACGCCTCCACAGAGGAAGTGGGAGCTCAGCACGGCTTACAAACACAACTTTAAAAAGGCTTCTGTTTCTTTAAATCCTTCTGAATAAAGTGGATCTAACTTCTTGTGAAGGATATTGGGGGCTTTAATCAGAAATAAGAAGTGGTTTAAATCATTAGCACAACAAAGCAAACTATAAGCTTGAAGATAAAAGTCTCAGGGGAAAGAGTCCTCTGAAAATAAATGGGACTTGATAGATTTCCATATCATTTATAACTTCCCTTAATTACACTTGGAAGACTTGCCAGTAAAACTGGAAAATTGGCAGCCTATATCCATTATAGTAATTTTGCCGACCATGGCAAGCAGCTGGCTTTACTGGATTTTATTTCCCATCACTCACAATTAATCATCAGCTGGAGATGTCTGAAACTCCTCAAAACGTAGCAATGCTGTGTGACATTCAGGCCTCCTTAAAATGCTGAAATCTGCTGAGTAAATGGGCCGAGTTCCCCTTCGAGCGAACTCATTTTGGTGCGAGGCAGGCTGCCGGTTAATGAGTGCCACTTCGATAATCGGATGCGAATGTGAACCCTGACCTCGTGTCAAAGGAGAGGACGCAGCAAGCTGGATAAAAGATCGGTGATTCAGCTCTGCAAACTTTACACCAATTAGACAGGGAGCGGGGAAATACATCAGTGCCCATTGGGTTTATCAGAAAGACTTGTGGGGCTTGTGACCATTTTGTAAGCCTAACGTGGGAGACGTCCTGTCACAATCATTAAGTCTTTGTCCCGTGACGCGCAGAAGTCCGCAGAAAGCGGACCATATTCACAGAGACCCCGCGGTAGCGATGCCCTCGGGTGTGCGCCGTCTTTTCGTGCTCCTGAGCTGTAAAGAGCCCTGTCTCTGAGCGAGGATGGTCTCTGTGGTGCTCACGTAGCTGCAGTGAGAGCGGGCCGGCGGTGCTGCCTCTCACATTCTGCTTCCACCCCGCGGCGTGAGTTGCTCGGTTGGGAAATGACCGGAGCCCGTTCCCTGTCCTGTGTGTAACCTTTTGGCCAGCAGAGAGAACAGCCACGGTGCAGTCCCTGACTTAAACAGCACCATTGACTGTTCCCAAATTCACATTTCAATTGTTAGCAGCATCGAGATGTTGAGTACCCTCCTCTTCAATGATCTTTTTTCTTCTTCTTTTTTTATTTTTTCTTTCTCTTTGCTGTTTCTTTTTCCTTTTCACTCTGTGGAGAACAAAACTGAAAAGCTACTTTGAACTGCACCGTGCAGAAATAAACTGCTAAAATACAGACTGCAGGTCTAGCAGTTAATCACTCATTTATTTTGATATACCAAGCAATGTAAAGGTTGATTTGTGTGTAGTGTAACACTGTGAAAAAGATACCTGAGATTAATTTCTTTTAAGAAAAGGAGCCCTTTAACTTTACTTGGTTCAGAGAAATGTTTTTTTTTTTGTTTGATTTTAGTTGTCTGTTTTGACATATTTGGGTCATCACTGAGACCTCTCTAAATGGCAACGTAAAGATGGTGGTTTTCACTGGTTTACCGTCCACTGAAAGAAATAAATTATGTGATGGAAATGCAGCATTAGAAATGGTCCAGATAAATCCTTAAATAAGTTAGACAGCAAGAACTTGCACGCATCTCCATGGTTTTCATTTGCAGGCTAAATAGCAGGCAAAAGGATATGTGCAATTATAGAATGAAAGAAATTGGACAATGCCCAAAAGACTGAGAAAGAGGAAAGAGAGATACAAGTGCCTAATTTTAGGATTTGTCGCTTTTCAACACAATGAGTGGAGCTGCAAAGGTTTAACATAAGAACAGTAATTAAACTTCTGTGCTTAAGTGACACTTGCGCCGAGATAATTTTCAACAAATTGCACATCATCAGAAGTACTGACACGGCGTTTTCACACGTGGTACCTGCTGCAAGTGCCTCCTTCCTTTCAAATTAGTAAGACTAGATGTTAAGTGGATACTTGGACTATAAATTTTGTGGGTTGAGGGGGTTATTTCCTTCCCAGACACAGTGTCCTTTGTCATCAACCCAGCAGGCATTATATAAAACACAAAAACTTTATTTTTGAGAAGGAAGGGAAACGGAGAAGAAACTCAGATGAAGGGATATTTCCATCCCACAGTCACTAATACTTGCTGCCCTTTTAGCACCTACTTTAGGGAGACAATTCTGTACTTTTCCCATAGATGTGCTTACTGGTTTATTTGCACACCCTCCTCCTGATGAAGCCATGTTACAGTTAAATGTAACTGCTCAAGGAGAGAGTTTCTTGTGCCTTTGGCAATTGGGCCACTGAATTCAGATCTGTCCTCCTTAGCATCTCAATCTTCAGCAGCCTCTAGAGGCCTGTGCTCTTGGCTCTCTGAGAGCTGAGCTTAACCAGAGGGTGGCCAAGTTGTTTCTGAAATGCATATTTTAATAGTAGCATTATTAAACAAAACCTTCTTCCAACAAACTTTGTTGCCTGGTTTCTTTCCTTCTCTTTGAATCCAAAGTAGATGGTAATTGCTTCCTCTTAACCTCAGAAATGTTTGGAAAGTTGAGAGCAGATGGAAGAAAAGCAATGAGGTAGGGAAAAGGAGAGGAGAATAAGAAAGGAAGGGGAGAGTGAGGTGCTGGGACAAGGCTGTGGGCAGAACAGCAGGTGTGGAAGGAAGGAGACAAAAGACAGGGAAAGGGAATAGAAGGGAAATAACTGGGGACAAAGAACAAGTCTTTGATACTACTCACTGAATTGGACACCTGCTAATGACTTAAATGCCTGAAGCTCAGGATGGAATTTCTGCAGGTGAAGTGCTGAGTTTTGGTTATTCTCTGTATCCAGTTAGTACACCATATTCCCATAGCAAATGCTTTCCATATTCCAAAACCTGTCATGCATATTGTTGCCAGTCTGTTGGAGAAGGGATGTGTAAGCACCTTTTAATGTAATGTTTTTGTTTTGTTTTGCTCAGAGTCCATAGGCAGGTATCAGTGCTTTTCAGTTAGTGAAAAAATAACTTTAATTTTTGGAATGTTCTTCATGCAATGTACATTTGAACTCTGACTTCACATCTGTCTGTTAATATATTCCTCCAAAATGGTACACACTTGTCCATAAATATGTATTATTCATTTTATGTATAATTAGAGAAATATATCTCTGTGTATATATGTATGTATGTAAACAAACATTTTTTTGGCACTGGCACATATAACAGTGCATTAACCAGATTTCTGCAGGTTTCAGATTACCCTCTTTAATGAAACTTGGACATCAGAGTGAAAGCATCCCAAACTTGCTGGGATAATGAGGGAATAGCAGACTCCATCTGCAAAAGCACCCAGTGTAAAGACTTGCAGTGGGCACTTGGAACCAGGCATCCCATAGGAGTGTACAGCTCCTGAAACCTGGCATGGAGGGGCTGGCACCCTTCCCTCTCTGCCCTACATGGTCTCTGTGGGATGACTGGCTGATTGCTGGCTCACACGGGGTACATTCCGAATCCCCTGGTTTGCCCCTCAGGTTTAGGCAGGGTGGTCCAAGACATTGGAGGGGGGATCTGACTGGGAGGCACAGGGAGCCCAGCAGAGCAGCCCAGTGGGTTCCTGGTGACCTTGAGCTTGCAGGTGCCTGTTAGCAGGACACACCTGAGCAGAAAGAGGAAACCTCAGTGTTTCCTCTGAGGAGCTCTGAGCTGTGGAGGAAGTGCTGGGTTTGTCTCTGTGGAGCCTCCCCTGTGGATGGGAGCTGGTGGCTCCTCACCTCCATGTGTTCCTTTCTGTCTGTCCAAAGCCATCAGCCACCATCAGAGGCTGCCCTGTGCAGAGGTGTGACATTCTCTGCAGCATCAGCCCACTGGGTATTGCTGGCTCCCCAGGGAGCTCTTGGCTTCTGAAGTGGTATTGATATCTGTGGGCCCCGCACCAGGGAAGCAAAGCAAAAGTTCCACAGCCAAAAATGCACAAATTAAATTGTGCTCTGCATTTAACCGATGTTGAACTCTGGTGGTGTGAACTGTGGAATGTGAACTGTAGAAGTTGCAGCTGAATGGGTGGGATGGGAGAGGTGCCTTTCAGGTTTGCCTGGGGTGATAGTTTTAAGCAGGTGATTTTTTCCCCCCCCCTACTTTGCTGCCAGTTTTGTGATTGTCATTTGTGTTGTGACTGTGTAACTGGCTGACTTGACTTGTGTCATGAAAGTCTTTATAGCATCTAATGAAATAATCCTTTTATTTTCCATAAGAATCATCACACTTAGAACATTTCAAATCCTCTATCCTCATTTTGTACTGCTTGCATTTCACCAGGTTTCGGAAGGTCAAGAGATTTGTGTAATTGAAGCAATGAAAATGCAGAACAGTATGATTGCTGCTAAAACAGGCAAGGTAAGCCACCTTAGGTCACTTAAAACCATATGCAACTTGTCAAACAGGATAGAATTTAAAAAGGAAAAAAGGAGGATTCTGGTTGTTAAGGAATTAAGTCTGATTGTTGTAAGTCTTTCAAAGTGAGGTGTCTTTAATTTTGTAACATTTGCATCTGCTGTGAATGCTGTTAAGTAGTTCCGAGCCTTAGATAGCACAGCAGGAAATAGTTTTACTGGCTTCAGAAATTCATATAACTCTTTTTCTCCTAAATGATTTGTTTTCTGTGGTGTTACAATGCCAAGTTGAATTGAAAGGTGTTGCAGACCATTTCTCCAAATTTCATCTTTCCTGAGAGCAACTGAAGAACAGAGATCTCTTTGCCAGTTAATTATTTAATGGCAAATAATTTGACATTAAAATACCCCACCCAGAACAAGGCATAGGAAGTGTTTTTGCAGGAGGGAGAAAACAGCAATTTTTTATTATTGTGACTGTTAAATATCAAGCCTAGATCTGCACATTTGTTAAGCTTTGCAAGGCTGTGCATTGTGCTGTCTTGCTTCTGAGGGATCAGCGTTGCAGCCCTGGAGCTGGGACTTTGCTGCAGTGTAGGATGTGCCAAAACCAGCAGTCTGGGCAGAGAACTGGTTAAGCTTATGTGACAAGGGCATGCCCTTAACTCCAGTTGGTCTGAGCACTGTCAGACCTCAAGTTAGGACTTCAGAGCATCTCTGTGCCAGATTACGGTTCACAGCCTGAAACCATCACCTAGACATGGGCCCCAGTTCCATCCTTTCCAATGGGAGAACGTAGCCTAGGTCTGGATTACAGGTTCTCCTCTACTGCCTATTTCCTAACCTGCCCTAGCCCATCTCTGCTGGGGTGAAGCCCCTGTGCTCTCCCTGAAGCACAAAGCCCAGGGCAGGACCCCTCAGCCCGCATGGAGGCAGCAGGGAGCCTGACTCTGTGCCTGGGACGGGCTTTGCCACTGGCAAGGTTTGCTGAGATCTCAGGATGGCTCTCCATGCCAAGGACTGTTTGTGTGTTTACAAGAAAGGCTTATTTGGCACAGCTCTAAAATTGTCACCGAGGCTGGGTCCCAGGACTTGCCTCTTCCAGTGCATCCAGTGCAAAATTGGGTCTCAAGAGAAAAAAATACTCAGAGAAGGAGTATGTTCCTTTTCCTTTTGCTCTAACATTGCCACTTTATTATTTTATTTCATGCATTAATTTCAATATAATTTATTTTCTCACTTGATTCATATTTCCAAGCATTTAGTTTTTCATCTGCCCTTGCTTAACCCCTTATTGCTGCTCTTTGCATCCACTGGTTTTAACTAGTGAGTATTTATCGTTAAAATGCCATTCCCTCTCCCACCTGCCCCATTTATTTTTCACTTTAACCTTTCCTTTCCCACCAAGGTGTTCTGCAGTCCATGAGTTCCTCACTGTCCTGTTTGTACTTCTAATAATAAATATTTCCCACTCACTCGGTACAGATGCCACACAAAACCTGTGTTTGGTTTATTAATCTTTCAAGGTGGGATGTGAAATGTGCACAGGCCATTCAGGGGGCCTCGTGTGCCTTGCAATGTCCCCTTGGTGTGCCCATTTTAATAGAAAACACCTTATTTTGACCTTTAGAATGTTAAGAATTTGAATAAGCACAAAAGTTTTGGGCTGTGTAAGAAATGAAGCTGCTAAACAGAATTCATCCTGTTCTGCAGTGCAAAGTCATGGCTCTGAGTGCTAAAATAACTTGGCCTCGCCACAGGAATGGGATGTTTGGCACAGGCTGTTAGTCCATGTTTTGATGCTTTGAAACTGTGTTTTGAAACTCAGTTCATTTGTCTTCAGCTGGAAGACGTTCCCATTTTCATTCCTGACTTGAATTCCTTTTCTGTATCAAACCCCATCTTCCTGTTTGTAATTGTGAGAAAAGTGGCCTGTTTTTATCTACTTTGAGTTCGCTCCAGCTGCAGGTGGTTTAAAACCGAGAGAAAGCTGGAGAGGAACCGGCGAGGCTCCTGTCTTCCACAGGACAGCTGCGCCTGGGTCAGCGCGAGGAGCCGGCCCCGCCGCACAGCAGAAATCACTGCGGGGTTGAAACACTGCTCAGCCCCGATGTTTGCTGAACCTTGGCTTTGTAGAGAAAGAAAAGCAAGGGGTCGAGTGTTTTTCACACCACTTCCATCTCCTAGAAGACTGAGGCTCAGCAATTGGGTCTGCTGGCCAGCTACTGGTGTAGAAGCAAAGCCCCTGTCTGAGGTATCGCGCTGTCTCTGCCTTGCCCAGTGTCCTTCCTTGAGCAATGCAGAGAGTGCCTGTGCTACAGAGCCAGAGCTGCTTATGGCTCACGTGGCTTTAGGCTGTCAACTGTGCATGTGGGCAACAGCATGTCCATCCTAGCCTGGAACTTGGGGTAGGCTGTGCATTTCCTTCAGGAGCCCAGGGCAGCGTTTGGATAATCAGAATGACCTACCTGCTGAACAAGGATTTGGGCATGCCAGTGTGGGCTCTGAATTAATACTGGAAGCAAACTCTGTACAGCTTCGAGTATTTTCTGTTGCTTCATGTGCTGGAAGGGAATTCAAATGTTGCAGCCTTTTATAGAGGAAATAGGGACTAGGAAAGAGGGACTAGAAGATGACGTTTGTGCTTTAAAGTTCAGGAGTCTGCAAGTGAGTATGTAATTCATCTACAGATATAGCTGCACTTCTTTGACAGTGGTAGCCCTTTGCCAAGTACAGTTATGTTAAAGGATCCCAATTCAGATTTGAATCATCTATCCCAATTCTCCAGAGATTGAGAGAAACCCACTTCATGGCTGCAGTGCCAAAATTCTGCTGTATTTAAAAACTGCAATGAAAGAAATGGTGGAGTATTTCATTGCAACATCCCAGTATGAGTACTGAAGAATCAGCCTGTCCTCTGATTTAAAACAAATAAACACCAGTCCAACCAGTTGAAAAAAGGGGCTCTTTAATTTTAAAAAGTGGCATCTCTATAGGACCTTCAGGTCTTCAAGCAGCTGTTACAAGCAAACCAACTGATGGTGGGTGCCTGAATACCCTGATGGGGTTGGACACTTTGTCAAGCACTGGTACTCAAAACTCAGCTGGGCTCTGAGCACTGGGGGTCGAGCACTCAGCCTCTTGAGGCCCTTGCAGCACAGGTGGCTCTGTGTCCCTGGGGTGTCCTCACGCTGCACAGTGGCCATCACCCCACGCAGATGCAGCGCTCTGTGCAGTACAAACAGGGCCAGCCAAGCTGTTTATTTCACCAGGCTGTCCAGGAAGGGTTTAAATTCTGCTCTTTCTGTACCCCAGGTGAAAGCTGTGCACTGCAAAGCTGGTGACACCGTTGGAGAAGAGGATCTGCTGGTGGAACTGGAATGAAAGGTTGCCTCCACACTGTTGAATTAACTAAGCCTTTATTATTTTATCTGTAAAGGAACATTAAGACAATTCAACACAGAAAAGGGACAGTACTACACACAAGATTTTACACAGGCATATTTACTGTATCAGTGGTTAAGACAGCAAACACAGATGTTAAATCTTGGCAACAGATCCCAGATTTTTACTTCCAGAAATACTTGTACATAACCTTTGTAATGCTTTGATTTTTCAGGATCAAATAAAATCAATAAAATACCATTTCTGCTTTGAAACAGGAAAAGCCTCTTTTTTAAAGAAAGAAAACACAACAAAAGCCCAAATCTGATTTGTCTTCTCCACAGCGATGTCCCTGGTTTGAGGCCCCAGCCAGGCTGTACAGAATTGTTGGCAAGAATGAAGAATTAACCACTGAGCAAACTGAGCAGTTCTCCTTTACTCTGTATAAGTGCTGCACAAGTACCACCAATGGCTAAAATTCTGATCAGATTTATTTTGAACTAGGATATATATTTATTGCATTATTATTTATTAACTAAGAAATTATTATAGAATTATTTATTATATACTTAAAATACTTATATTATTGTAATTTTAATGCTTTGTATAGATTAGATTTAAATTACATTTAGTGGCTTTATTTTGCTAGTGCAGACATTTATCGTGTATTTTCATTTCAAGTTGTAAGGGAATTGTCTTCTTTTAGTCAAACTCCGTACTCAGTTTCCCCACCCTTATCTTCTTGATACTGATGACTGGATGCAAGTCTTTACAGAAGGAGCTGGCATTGTCCTCAGATCTCTTTAGCTGCCCCAAGGTTCTGCTAAGAGCACGTGGTGTCCCTCAGACCAGGCCTCCTCCTGAATGCTTACAGGAAGGAGAGACAAAGTGACCTTGACCACTGCCCCAGAGAGGAGTGGGCCTGCTCTCATTTTCTTGCCTTGGACGTGCAGAATCCTGCTACTTCCCAGAAAGAAACCCTGTGGCCAGAGGTGCCTAGGCCCTTTACTGGAAGGTGACTGGAAGACTGGAAGTCTGTGACAGGGCTGGTGACCCATGTTCAACCAGAAAAGTTTGATTCTGCTTGAAACTTCTGACCGAAGGGACATTCTTCGTTTTATTGAGACACTGCTAATTAACTGCATCACACGGCTGAGGGGGAATTATCTGCTGAGGGAATTAGTTTACAAAACTCATCAAGATGAGTAAGAAGAGTGTTTGAATAGTACCTGCCTTCCAGGAAAATTAATGCTTTTTGCAGTTGAAGAAACTGAGGCAGACACTCTGCACATCTCCTTACAAGTCTCCTTACTGCCATCCTGCCCCTTCCCAAAGGAGCACAGTTCATCTCTGCAGGTTGCCCTAAACAGACAAGTATTGTAAAGAGACACAAGTATTCTCCTATCAAGTTACTTGTTTTGCTTACTGCAGCAACATAAAAGCTCTTCTAACTGAGATGCAGCAGTGCCTACTACTGCTGAAGTTTAGGCTGATTCCCTACCCCAGATCTCCTCTGGCCATCACAGGGCTACTGGCAGTGAAGCACAAGTACAAAACTGTTCTTCATTGTATCCTTGCTGCTTTTGATGGTACTTTGGCTCACTGCATGGCATACAATGCCTGCTCCCATCCCTCTGGCAGCTTTGGCTACTGTACAATCTATCTGTACCAGTCTATCTGCAGCTGAAGGAAAATATAAGGCACAGGAGTATGACAATAGAATTTTCCCAGATTGTACAGAAACCAGCACAGTTGGTTGGGTCAGGGGGACAACAGTCTTCTTTACACATTCTTTTTTCCTTATGCAATAATCACAATATAGGTCCTTCAGATATTTTTACCATGTATATAAAATCTTTTCCCCTAAGAGGGAGCTCAGTTTGCATATGGCTGCATGTTCTGCATTAAAGTGCTTGGCAAAAAGTCACCTTGACATTAAGTGCACACAATGGCTCCAGTGTAGGTGTGCTTTTTCTGGTCCCCAGCATCATCCCACATCCTCCACAAAACACACAGACACACAGACACGCAGACAGACAGACACACACCCACCCCCAAATCCTGCAGTCACTCAGGGAACAGAAATGGAACCCAAAGTGCTTAGAACGTTAAATTAAAAATATGATTTTAAATGTAACTCTTATATTCTCTCGGTATTTCTTGACAGTGCCTTGTAAAACTAAACAGGGTTTAAAAATACACCTTTCCAGTTCACAAAAAAACCCACTGCAATGCAGAGTAACAATAATCTTTACATTTTCTCCAGTAATTTCCTATTTGTCTAGAAGCACTGAGTTATCTGATCAGCTTTCCCTGTTTACATGCAGTAGCCTACTAAACCCATTACAAGTCAATATTCAGTATGAGTTGTGCTTTACTTTGCAGACATATAAATCAGTTTCAGATATTAGTGCAAGAAAATTTCTGAATTCAGGGGAAAAAAATGCATCTGTTCCTCTGCCTTTCACTGACCTTGATTATGCACCAAGGCAAAGGGGGAAGTTGAGGGAGTAATTAGACCCCAGACCCGATGTGCACACGCCGTTGTTTTACACCTGGTGCAAACCCAGCTACCTGCAGCAGGCTGGGGGACCAGGAGGACACTGACTGCCTGGGGAGGAGTCTGCAGCCCTGGGCCTACAGGACTTCAACACTAGGGCCAAGGCTCCTGGGTTGGGAAGGTTACGAGAGATCCTGCGTTTTAATAACAAGGAATTACAGCTTTCCTGGAAAGGTTACCGAGCAACACCTGCTTAGCACTATGTCTTCGGCCAGGCTGCGCCACCTCCCGGCTCTACTCCCGGCTTTCCCGTAGGACGTAGGAGAGGCCGTGCTTCCCCGAGGAGTCGTAACTGGCATAGTAGGGGAGCCCGACCCACTCGGGCGGGTACGTGGCCGTGCTGTACACAAAGCACTCCAGGACGCCGTCGGCCGCCGCCCGCGCCTCTCCCGCGCCGCCCTTCCCTTCCCACTCCACCACCTGGATCCTCATCAGGGTGCGCTGGTACATGTCTGGGCAGCCTTCGAACTCATCCAGGAACTGCAGCATCTGCTCGTCGACCGAGTAAATCTCCCCAGCAATGTGGTGGCCCGTCCCCGGGATGTTCAGCATGTAAGGAATATTGTACTTGCCCGCAATCACCAGCGGGTACTTCTCCACTGTGCGGCCCCTTCCTTGGAATTTTGCCAGCCCTTTGGCCGTGTTGATCATGTGCTTGTAGTTGGGCTGGCCCTTCTTGAGCGTGCCGTAGACGAAGACACGGGCCATCGTATTTGCAAAAGCAGCTGGAAGACAAAGAGGTACCTTAGCAGTGGGGCCAAGGCCCTGGAGAGCCACGGCCCTGCCGAGCCACCTCCTACGCAAAAGGCGGTTCGGGCGCGTGCAAAAGTGGTCTCGTAGTCCTACACCACATTTAAGTATCGTACTCAATTCAAGTATCTTGAAACTTTCCAGACAACAACTGCATCAGTGAAAAACAGCAGGATAAAGTCAGCCTTTTGAAGTTCTTTGCTGTAACCAAATTATATTCTCTAAGGAATCCCCAACATTGGCCAAAACATCCGCTGACCCCCAGGAAAAGCTCTAAATCTTTCTTAACTTTTCTCCTCTCACCATTATGGGAGCTGTGCTGCACCAAGTGTGTGGTGTCATGCTCAGTGACATCCCAAAAGCAAGTGTAACCTGGTGTGGAGTCATCTCTGGGATGTGCCAGTGGATTTGCAGTAATGCCAGGGCCAAGGTCCCGCTCGTGAGTGACAGACAAATGCTGAACAGCAAGCTGTGGGGCCAAGGAGAGAAACTGGAAGCCAGAGCTGCTGTCAGAGAGACAAGGTAAGGCTGTGTTCTTCCCCTCTTCCCCTGACAAGACACCCCAATGTGCTAAATCACCTCAAGTAGCTGGTCTGCACCTGTGCAAGCCCCCTCTCGAAAACAGACCCTGAAGGACCATTTGTTTTATCTGTGAGCATGAAACATTCAAAATTGGTTTAAATGGAATAAAAGACTGGCTTTAATGAAACGTAACAGGGGGGAAAGGTACCTTCATAGTTCCTGCATTATTTTTTCACACTGTGCCCTGTTTATCTAACCCCATCATTTCTGTAGGGTAGGAACAGTTCTTGCACTGCAATGTTTTCCCACATTTTTACCTGTGGTCACTGACTGGGCAGAGCCTGCCTCATCCAGAGTCATCCGGCTGGGCCAGACATCCAACATCAGAGGAGCCCGTGCAGCTCCTCTTGGAAAGAGTGTCATTAAATAATGTATTTCAAGTTTGAGAAATATTTAAAAACAGACTAGAAGTAGAAATTTGATCTATTTCCTGCAATTTACTCTTATTTTAGTAAACTGTTAGGTTAGGTCAGTTATCCAAAAGGGTGTGTTGCTGGCCGAGAGCAGTGTCATTTAAAAATCCTCAGTAGCCGAGCAATTTCCCCTTTGGTGAAGTAAACAGTTTTTCTCTGTATCAAAATACAGCTTTCCAAGCAAAAACAGTGTGTGCCTTCATTTACTGGCAAACTGCTTTCACTTAGGGGAACAAGAACACACTGATTTTTTTTCCCTGTATTTTATCAGATATACTTCAGAGTAATTTATCCTTCGTGACATAAACAAGGCTTTTTCTTGGATGCAGCTCATTCCCTCACAATAAAAAGAGCATTAATATTCAGTCAGCCCGAGTCTCTTTTATAAGAAAAATCATTACCTTTCAGATTGTGTTTTGAATAACAAACACAGATCCTTCAGGAAGAAACTTGTCCCAGTGGGGATTGAGAAAGGATCAGAGTTAAGCATTGAAACATGCAATTAATTCCCATTAGGGGATTAGGGCACTCGTGTTCACTTTGAATCAGAAAAATGAATCGTGAATTAAATTGTTCACAACCAAGAGGTTACTTGTCAGAGTTAATAAGTTAAAAAATAAAAAGGGAAACCTAAAACGCACATAAAAAGCTCTATAGTGAGTGGTGCATCTGTAAGAAAAAGATACGCTTCATTTCCATTAAACAAAAGCTCTGTCCCTACTGTACAGCTGGAGATAAGCTTCCAAAAAGTTTGCAGAGAAGAGTGTCACCATTTCCTGAAATTGGTGAAAACAACTTCCCTGCTTCTGATGGTACAGCAGCTGGCTGTTGGGAAACATCATCCATTTAAAGAAAGGCACCCATCATCCCAGTGCAGGGTCCACAGAATTCAACAGCAAAAAAGGAACTTGCTAACCCAGGCTTGGGCAAGTGTTTCTGATTTAGCCTGTGAGCAGAATGATTCAGCAGGCAGTACAAATGGAGATGGAGTGGGAAACTGAAGTTTCAGCCACAGCTCCCTGTGGCACTGCTGTGCCCCACAGCAGCCCTGTCACTTGCACTGGATGGGCTGGGCACAATGACTTCTCATTCTATTAAAAAAACCCAACAACAGAAAAGCAAAGCCCAGCCCTCCAGCCAAGGAGGGATTGAAATAAACTTGGTAATAACATTTCCTGATCGCTGCTCCATATAAATAAGACATACACAATTTTCTGCGCAATAAATCGGGTCTCCAGTGTGCCGTGTGCTGTGCTGCAGAAAGGCTGTAGATGTATTAGCATCACTTAAAGCACTCACAAATCCTGGGCTTTTAAGAGAGTTTTAGCCACCTTGTGGCAGGAGAGCACAGAGCAGAATTGTATTTCAGGGTCATTTCATAGGCTTCCACTACGCAGCTGAAAAGAGTTATAGATGGCACCCCCTTGCTGAATCACCAACAAGAAGTCGCCTTTTCTCACTTAATCCAGTTTGACACTTCTTAGCTTTACTAAACCACCTGAGAGGAAAAGAAAACCCACCAAAAACCAAACAAAACCCACCCAGACTTACACTGAGTATTAGCTGCCAGGACAAAACAAACCCATTCAGAAAGTACTTTCATGAAATATTCATACCAGAATCATTAAAATTTAATGGCATGGGGAAACACGAGTGAAATTTGTATGTCATCTCTGCAAACTATTTCTTTCAGCTGTGAAAGATGACCTGCCAAATTGCTTGTGGGATCAGTTACTAGTTGCTTCATCAGGCAAGATGCAAAGATCAGAAAATACCGGAAATTTCAGGATCACACAGGTAGGCTTTGTTGGGTGAAAAGTGGCTCACAAGCAGTGCCAGCCAGAAGCCTGGGTTGCCACTCGGCATTAGTGCTGGTGGGGTGGCAGCACTGTATCCACATCTACCCTCACCCACCAATGGAGTTCTGGGTCAGGGCTTTGGTTTTCCCTCTCGAGGCCCAACAGCTCCAGCACAGTGAGAAGGGTGGGTGGCCACGGGGCCAGTGCTGGCTCACTCACCGTGCACTCGCAGATGAAGCTGCAACCAGGCTCTTTGCTCCCAGGTTGTGCCCAAAACCAGACCTTGTTTCCCCAGTGACAGCAGCAGCTTTGGCAAAACCCACCTTTTTTTCAGCACAATTCAGACAATTACCGGACCCTACCAGCTTCTTTCAAAAATAAAGCACAGCCCCGGAGCCGTGCATTACACTGGCTCCAGGCCTGTTTGCAATCATGCTCACAGGGGGTTTGGGAGAAAAAGTTTCAACAAAATAAAACCTAACTCAGAAAGTATCCATTTCTCTCACTCCATACAGTAACATTATTTTCCCTTGAGAAAAATTCTCTGCATTGGCTCTGTGACCAGATATAGTTACACATTAATTCTTCAGAAGTTTCTTAAAAACTGTAGGAAACAGGTGAAAAAACAAAATGCCTTGAACTTTAAACTTGAGCCCAGTCTGTTTGAATGAAGGGAGTTTTAAGGTCACTCTTCACTCAATGCTAACTTTCAAGAAGGACTAACATGCCAGAGAGGACTCCTGGGACCGCATCCTGTTGGTCCTTTGATGCTTTCATTTTGTTGCTTGCTATTTTCTTTATAGCAC
This sequence comes from Notiomystis cincta, assembly GCA_013398075.1. NCBI lineage: Eukaryota > Metazoa > Chordata > Aves > Passeriformes > Notiomystidae > Notiomystis > Notiomystis cincta. Next base: position 182,922 of record VZRX01005596.1, on the reverse strand, counting down.
AGACAAGGGCTTCCTGCCTGGGCCGACCCCTTCCCAACCTTGCTGAATACCTCGGAAAAAGTTTATGGCAAGACACCTTTCTTACATTAACCACAGAGGCACCAGCAAAACGATGGCTCCTTTGAAATCAAGAGGTTACGGTCTCCTCGCAGCGGTCGCCCGCTCCGAAACCGTGAGGTGCTGGTTTGTGAAAACAAACAAGAGTATTGGAGTAACCAGGGCCATGCTGGATGCTACCAGGCACTACCTGAAACTCCACTTAACCTCCTTTGCAGATTCTTTTCGTTTCTTCCTTGGATAGTTCACATCCTCAAAGCAACAAATGCTCCTGCGCTTAAGATGGATTATCTTGTGAGTCTCTGCCAGGAGGCAGAGTGAGGATGCCCTTCCTTTGGACAGGCATCAATCACAGCACTGCTCACGTGCCTTGTACCCCTTTGTCATCACAGCACACATTTGCCTTTTGTCTGTTTGAAAACATTCCAAATCACTTTCAACTATATTGCATAGAGAAAATTAATTAGATTAATTCTTATTACTTACAGAAAGAGTTTCATTCCCAAAGTGCCTGTTAGAAGGTCTCAAAGTGACAAACAGATAAAACCACCACATGCAAATAGCTGCTGGGGATGGAATGCAGAAACATGCTGGACACGACATCAGACTGATTAACACTCTAGAGAGTGCAGAGACAGGAGGGGATTGCCAGCACATCAGGACAAGAAAAGGAGGGTGAAGAAAGTCAGTGGATGTGGACAAACCAAGTTGAGGGGAAGGAGGGGAAAGCTGTCACCTCAAGAGAAAATTGTCCTAATATTACCTCATGTTGTATGAGTTTTACTAAACTATTTAGACAGAGCTCAGGGCAGAGCACTGAGTCCAGCACTGTTTTACTTGGATCAAGAATGAACCATCAGGAGCTTAACTAGGAGCTGATGAGATGGGGCATAATCACCTACAAATATGGGTGAAGGTTTTAAGAAGAGACAGTTGATTCTCTGCATACATGAACACAAAGCCAGCCAAAACTTTTTTCACATAATCATTAACATGGAGAGGAATGGTTTTCTAATTGTAAGAACAGAAAGGGCATAAGGACAACTATAACAAATGACCTCAAAAAAGCTTAAGGGCCCAGAGTCCCCTATCTGAGGATGGTCAGATACCTCAGCATCAGACCACAAGAACAGGGCAAGGCAACACCGATGCATTTCCAGGCTTGGGTCCAGACTTTCCCCAAGTCAAAGTGATGAGCATTGTGCTGTGTAAAGGCCTTTTCTTCCTGTGAGTTCTCACACCTATTTTTGGGTCAGCAATGGCAGCAGCAGCACAGAAGGCTGTGACTGCACATGTGTGTGCACGGGGCCAAATTACTGTGGAGTCTTTCCCTGATGCCTGCTTGCTTCATCTTCCTGAGTCAGGGGGCTCTGTGCACCTCCTCAGTGCCAGCAGATACTTTTCCAGTGCTTACTCTCTTGGCGGCTGACAAGTCCACATTTAACAAAACAAAAAGCACTCTTTACTGGTTCTCCTATGGTTTTCTGACATAGGGAAACCAGAACTGAAATATTTGAGAATAGATAAACCATGAATTTGTACAGGGATAGAAACCATGTCTCCTTTGTTCACACTCCATTCTCCCCATGCCTTTTTGAGTGTTATTGAGCAACACACTGAAGTTTTAGAAGAACACAGCAATACCTCAAGCATGTTAGTCTTGAGTGCCAGCTGAGGTGTGTTTACTGAAAATTAATAAATAGTGTGGAAGCCTTGAAAACTGGAACTCTTGGAAACCTGTTCAAACTATCATGGATCCAGAGAAAGGCAAGAGACTAGATGGCTTCTCAAAATCCCACTCAAGCATAGTGGGTCCTTACAATGCAGTTTTAAGTATACTACAGTTAATTTAAATATATACACAAAAATATCTCATCTTTGCACTTTTAGCATAGGTGCTTACACTGTTGTATCTACACAAAAGGAAGAAAAAAAAAACAACCCACAAGAATGGAGCATAAGCTTTAAATGCCAGATTGCTGTTACAGGGAAAAAGTAGAAAAACAACTTTTGATAGGGCAGCCCTGTTATGCCACGGTGAATTTGAAGTGGTTTCCATCATTGAGATGCAGAACAGAGCCCAGAGTTTCAAACCGCCGACATCCTGAAACTCGGGACAGAGCCTGCAGCTTGGATGGGTTCCCCGCGAGGTCAGCACATTAATTTACATGCCAATACCCAGAGCAGTCAGTTCGCTGGTTTGGACCGAGAAGATCATCCCGGCCTGTGGGACACGGCAAACACTTTGAGTACCTAAGCATGGGAATGTATTTTTCTACACTGAAAGGATGGTGAGAGAGAGAACGGGAAGAGAGAAAAGATGGGGTCTTGTGTGGGATCGTGAGGTGCCTTTCCACAAAGGAAATGAGGGAACAGCTGCACAATGATCCTCTGTAAGGAGAGGAGAGGTGCCCAGGTCATGGCACAGCACCGTCCCTTGGGAGTACGACTGAGCCTGGAAGGGAGACGTTTACAAAGCCCCACGGTTGAGCAAGAGCATCCTCCCACCGGCAGGGGCCTGTGGCTCGGGAAGCCATCTTAGGCCTTTGCTCCTGCTCCGTGGAGGGGCCATGGCAGGGGCTGCAGGCAGCATGACCCAGTGGTGCCTCTGAGGCCCCTGTGGGGCTGGCTGGGAGGGCCAGCAGCGGGACATCTCAACAGAACAGCAGAAGCCTCTCCAGCCAGAGGAGGTAGCAGGATGTCTGCCTGGGCTGAGTCAAGGTGCCTGAGCCCTGCAGCACCATGTGGAGAGGTCACTGCAACACGGTGCTCCTCAAACCTTGTTAAGAACCAAATGAGAGCACAGATGTTCAGGGAACAAAATGTGCTCTGCTAAATGAGCCAAACAGAAAAATCCAGGTATAAATCTGGGAACAGTATCACATTACACTGCAGTATTTTTCCTCCAGAAATCACTACCAATTTCAGCATGGACTAGCTACTAAAACACAAGCTTTTTGACCAATATGGCAGAAATGAAACATCAGAAAAACCCAACAGACTGTTTTTTTTTTTCCACCCATGATTCCTGGGAAACTATTGGCTGCTTTAAAGGGCCAAAGAAAGATAATTCGTATGCATTTTCTGCATCCACATATACACACATAAGGATTTTCTACACAAAGCTGTGCTTTGCTTGTGAAGTATTAGTGGCCAACAGAAAAGGAGAGAGCAAGGTTAAAACCAGCTGTACTGGAGGAGGTATCAGATCTAAATGCAAATACCATTTTAAATATTCCACCAAAAAAGGTACAGATAGTGTGGGGTAATGGCCAAGGACATTTGCTCTGAAGCAGGGTCATAAAAATGCTATGAGGTTCAGAAGGAGTAGTGGACAATAAAGTATTTCTATACACACAGAAGTTACACTAACAGTAATGCTTTCTTATTTGTATGTATGCCACTAGGTAGCAATTAAAGGAGGAGAGGTCCTCCTTGAAATTTAGAGGACTGGAGCTGAGATTACTAAAGGTGCATATGAGCAAAAGTGGAGCTTTTTCTTTTATTTTTTAAGAAGGGAGGCTTATACCATCCTTTCAGTCTATGAATCAGATTTGTGGAAAAGCACAGTATTTAACATGGGACATACTGGCACCAAAATAAATCAGCTCAACAGGCTGCCCAGGGAACTAGTAGAGTCACCATCCCTGGAGGTATTTAGAAGATGTGTAGATGTGGTGCTCAGGGACATGGTTTAGTGATGGAATTGGCAGTGTTGGGTTAACAGTTGGCCTCGATATTAAAGGTCTTTTTCCCTGCTAAATGATTTTGTGATTCTATTCCAGTCATTACAGTTATTTTGTCTTACTAATTAAATGTATATGCAAGTCTTACACGGATAAGCTATGTGGGTAGTTTTATTTAATGAAAAGATTTTTAAAGTGAATTTCAGCTTGCAACTTAATACAAGTCAGAAATAAAATCCCAATCGCCATATTTCAGCAATATATCTCTTCCACCATTTTCTAATATAATAAAAGGCAAGAAAATACAAATCAAAACAGGACCTCAAATCAAAACTACAAAGAACCATGAACAGATGTATATAATTAACTTCAATCCTACCAAGGCATATCACTTCCCTTTAGAAATTAGTAACAAGTTAAGTCACAGATCATCATGAAAAGAGAATTAATGAGTTATTTCAACTGTCCTGGTCCTGATTTTTGCTCTATAACAATGACTTACAAATTCCTGCATTGAAGTCTGAAACATAGTTCTGAAACAGTCCTTCTTCAGCAACAGGGAATACATCCTTATCCCAAAATAAATACATTTATTGGCCTCCTATCTTCTACAGATAAGAAACAAATACATTTTCTGGGGACATCCAAAAAAGTCTGAAACTACACTTAAGAAGGCACTGGAGTAACTCCTTTCAAATACAGAAAATGTACTGACCAAACTCTCAAATATTCTCCTGCCGGGCGGAGTCAAAGACAGCAAGACAAGAAATATCCAATTTGTATGTGTCCTATAAAGATGTTTACTTTCTGGTAAAGAGTGGCTTGGTCTCTGCAGAAACAGGTTCTGTAGTCTAGTGCAAAATTTAACAGAGGTCTGTAAGATCTGTATTTACTGAAAAAATGAGGAAAACCAGCTACAAAACCCCTTAGATCTTCTCATGGAGCCACTGAAGTCTCACAAGAATTATCAATGGAAACAATTCCCTATCTCTACATATACATCTGCAATTGCAGATAAAAGCTATTTTGGTTTTAATGATGACATGTAGAATTTACTCTAATTCAAGGTCTCCTTGCCAGTGTCTAGAATGCCTGGAAGGAAGCTTTAATGAAGGGCACCTTATAGCAGGGATAAGGCTGTAACAGGATTACATAATATTAATCTTAATTTATATGATCCAATTATTTACAAATAAAATTTTTACATAAATGAAAATGGCTTTATACATACTCTGCAGCCTCTCTTTAGTGACCTTTGAGAAAGAATTTCTGATAGTAACTTGATAAAGAAAGATGAACAGAATTAAGTACTGGAAGTAAATGAGGAGGGGATTAATATGCAAAGTGGTTCTGAATGCAAAAAAGCCAAGCCAGTGTCATTGAACAACACCTACTCTGACAAGGATAGCACAGTGAATCTGGAGTCCATTATTTAGTAAGCAGTGAAAACATCTCCAGATCAAATCATAGGGAAGAACTGTCTATGAACAAGGAGTAAGTTAAGGGAAGATTATAATGGACTATATTAAAATAAGAAGTAATAAGCACAGACAAAAATTACCCATCATATTCCTCAGAAATCAGTGTTGTTTTAATTCCTAGTGATCTTACTACAGCAAGTAGCTGTGTGCCTATCACATCTGTATGTGATGTATCCAGAAGAGTGTCAGTTCATGCTACAGCCACATGAGATGGCCTAAGGACTGCGTAATTGAAGTAAGATGGCTTTTAATGATACAAAGTGCAAGAACATATGTTTGGGGGGACTCATCATTTGAAGGTAATAAAGGAATCAGAATCTCTCAAGATGGAATGGACACATAAGAATCATGAAGCCCAACTCCCTGCTCCTCACAGAACTGCCTAAAGCTAACTCATATGAGAAAGAGCATTGCCCAGACTCTCCTCAATCTCTGACAGGTTTGGTGCCCTGACCACTTCCCTGGGGAGCCTGTTCCAGTGACCAGTCACCCTCTCAGTGAAGAACCTTTTCCTAATGTCCAGTCTGAACTTCCCCTGCTTCATCCCATTTCCCTGTATCCTGTCACTGGTCAGCAGAGAGATCAGCACCTGGCCTCCAGTGCCCTCCTTGAATAAGCTCTCAGCTGTGATGGGCTCTCCCCTCACCCTTCTCTTCTCCAAGCTGAAAGAGCCAAGTGACCTCAGCTACTTCTCACAAGTCATGCCCTTGAGGCCTTTTACCACCCTGGTCACCATGCTCTGGACACACTCTAACGGCTTTTGTGAAAGATTTTACTTCTACAAACCAGATATTCTCCACCTGTGACACATTTCTGCATCATGACAGCATACAGAGCAGCTGAAAAGGACCATTTAAATTTTTTTTTAAATCAAATTAGCATTCTAGAGATGTAAGTCTCCCAAGTTACTTTGTGTGCACATCAGAGGAAACTCACATACCTTAAGGCACTGAAATATCTAGGAGAGTGTCCAACTACATTTATCCATGAATCTAGACTGAGAAAAGTGGCATGAATTAGGTAATATTACAATATAAAATGTTCTGAATGCCTCAAGCTACATCTTAAGATGTAGCCAATCTAAGAGTGGAGCAGGTCCCAAACAAAGGTGATTAAGCCTCAATTATAAATTAGCATATCCTCTGACTAGCTTTATTATCTCTTCCCAACAGCCTCCTCACACACCCACATATGGGCCAAAATTATGAGAAAAGAGGATGGCTAAACTGGCTACATTAGCTGTCAACAGAGCAGAGCAATGGGGATGCACAGATCTCAGCATGGAAAGGGAAACTGCCATTGTCTCCTGTCCATACTGTGGATCACTGTATTCCTGCTTTCTCAGGATATGCTGTGGAAATAAGAAAACAATTCCTATGTGCTGCTGTTTTATTGGGATCCCACCTTTCCAAATAGGTCCCAAATATTCAGTGGCATAGTATCCTCCAATTCACTTCCTCATGCTTCGCTTTTTCAAATTTCAGTGTGTGTGAACAGCATAAGTAGCACAGGAACAGCAAGTCCCAAGACTTCTCTCTCCTTCTAAGTGAAAAGTTTCCTCTTGCATTAGGATCAGCAGACATTTTCAACACACACCTCTCAGCACAAACTGATACACAATGTAAGACCAACTGCTCTTCTTGTCAGTAACTTTGATCCTACTAATATAAATTTGCAAGCACCACTTATAATTCGTTTTTAATGCCACAAATAAAGAAAATAGCCTCCAGTAAATACAATCAGCACTACACTTATAAAAACAGACTGCTTCCACTGAAAGGTCTTGGCTCATAGCAAATACAGCCTGGGAGTTTCAAGAAGTAGTTCTGGATGACCACTGGTACACCCTCACACCAAATGCATTTGACAATGAAAAACTGAAATAAGAAGGGTGGATTTTACAGATTAACCAAATGTAGTATTTTTTGAGTTAAAATGATGCTACCTGAAAAATATGAAAGATAAGCCTTATTCACACACTATAGAAAATGCACAAAACATTATTAAATAATTTCTTAGTCTGTTTTGGCTATAGAAAGTTAGATTTCAGCTCTTGAACAAATCAATCACTGCCCTCCCAGTTCCACTCTCCCTACCCAAATCCTGTGCAGTACAGCAGACTTGGGCAGCTCCCAATGCCTACACACAGGAATAATGTTATTATTCTGAACAGCATTTCTCCCAGACTTGACAGTATCTAGGGACATCTGGAAATCTCAGTTAATTTCACTTCTGCATTCCTTAAGCAAATACTCACTTAGTGATGCTAATTAACTGAGGAAAAATTAAATAATATAATTAGAGAGCCAGATGTAAATCAAGAATCAGTATATTACTTAAAACACAGAAAGAAGAGAAACCATACAACATTTTAATTCTTTTTGATATGACTTAAAAAGACAGGTAACCATCAAATAACTTCTGACTTTCAGCACATGAAAATTTCTTTCAAAATACATGAATTACTGTCAAATTACTAACCCTCACTAGCTCACCATTTACCCCACAATAACTATCAATTAGTAAAGGCATGCTTCTGAATACATAATGCATTACATTTTTTACTTTCAACACCTGGTGTCACCAGAATAACACCATATATTTCTAAAAGGCTCTGCAGTGGTGTGTGTGTGTGTGCTTTGATTTTAGGGCAGCAATACTTCAAAGGAAGTGGAACCATAGAAAATTATGGCAAGCAATGCATACAGATTATTTTTTTGATTAATTGATACATTATCAGTTAACTGACCATGGCAGGTCATTTTACAAATGAGGCTCAAGGTGTCTAAAAGCCTTCATCCCTTAGACAAGGTCAAAAAAGGCCTGAACAAAGTGAAATTTTTTCTGTATTTCAGTATTTTGAGCAAGCTAAATACTAAACCTTTTTTTGCAAAAACACTTTAACTGGTGATTTCTTCTACATCAGAATTTTGCTAATTGCAATCAATTTTTGTAGGGGCTAATCACCACCTTTCTGTCCAGTCTCTAGGGCTGTATTAATTGGTTATTATTACGGTTCCCCTGAGAATAGACAGAGGGGAGCGATTTTGATTGATTATTGCTTGGAGCTCCTTGGATCCCCAAGACACTAAATAAAAAGTTAAATATCAAAGAAGATTTAATTAATTTCAGTCTCTCCTTCTTTCCACTCTATCAGCAAAACAGAGCCTATAAAAAATTGACAAATTAAAGGAAAATGAGAAGAGTCAGAACTGGTGACCCTGTATTTTTTTAATGAGAAAGTACATGCATTTATTTGCTCTAATCTTTAGATAATGGCCATAAGAAAATGAAAACTTTCTCAGCTTTTGATTCTTTTTCCAAGGCCCAAATGGAGTTATGGCTGGCAGTTAGATTAACTGGTACAAGATTTAAGTTGTGTTATGTTTTTCTTTTAATATAGCATTTCAACTCAATCAGTGAAAGAATCCTGAACCCTTTGGAAAAAAAAAAAGTTATAAGCTTGTTATACAAGAAAGATAGAAAATACTGAATTATAACATACAAATGCAGAATTTCATAATCAAAAGGTTTAGGAGTCTCTATTTTAGCAGAAAATTCTGGATCAGAAAGCAAAGGAAGATGTGATCAATATATTTAAAATTAATGTTGTAAAAACTTACTCAGATTGACACTTCCCTTCCACTAACTATGCACGGGTTTCCTGCAGCAGACTTCCCAGAAGTCATATTGTCTTTCAATATTGTTTCAGTTAAGACAGAAGCACTTCCATAGGTACAAGTTTTCAGGTTTCAGTGCAATCACTATGGATTTTAAAGCTAGAACAGAAAAGCTAACCCTGATACAGAAATTATTTTCAAGTGAGTGCATTTCTAGGATCCATAGACAATGTTTGGAGGAGATGTGCCTGCAAGGCATTTACCACCTCTAAGCTGATCTGTGGGGTCAGCTTTTTGATGCCAGGCTTCCAAATCCCCTAAAAGGAAGATAGGCAAGCAATACAACCTTGAATAATGGTATCAAGTAACATCGACCCATATAAAGAATAAAACACTCATGGAAAGCAGGAAAAAAGCTTAAGCCTGGGAAAAGGGATGCAAGTCATTAAGAAAAAGCAGTTCTTCTCCTCAATGCTTGATTTAAACAGCTGTTAACATAAATTAGGAATTTTTAAAAGAGGCAGCCTAAGTCTGGTGGGTTAACCAAGTTAGACAGGTTTTACATGCAGGTTTTGTTTATTATAACACCACCACTTGTTTTCTTCAGCATTTCAGAACAACCCCCCCCCAAAATAAAACCAAATAAACCAAACCTAAACACCAGTAGTTTTCTGTAAAACAAGGTGTTAATTATTTTAGGATTCCCTAGACCCTTATCCCTTTTAAATGGGAAAACCAGTAATAATAAAAAAAGATCTTAGAGGACCCTTTTCTCCCAAAAGATCCAAGTATTCAGTGGTCACTGACTCAGAATGTGTTTACATGCACAGGAGCAGGAGGACAACTGGTAAAGCAACACACAGGTCACAAAGGTTTATCTGGAGCTGCTCAGCAGAGTGGTCTGATGTGTCCTCCACCACAAAAGACTGCCCCAGCAGACCTAGGGGACACCACCTGGATGGAGATACCCACTATTTCCAGTGTCAGTTCCTATGGAAGAAAAAAGAGATGCAGACCTTTTTGTAATAAAACCTAATATTTAGAATGCACACAGAGGCAGTTTCCCATCTCTACTGCTGGTAGGAGGTGCAGGTCCTGAAAAGAAATGATCTGTCTTGATCCATACTAGTTACTTTTGACCTTGGTAGAACTTTTGACACCGATATTGCTCATGATAGTCCCACAAGCCAGCTAGAAAAACATGATTTAACAAGAACTGTTGGTATTTAGATAAAGGAAAACCCCAAGACTGTTTAGAAAGACTAGTTAATATTTTTCAGAGGTTAATCTCAAACTGGACATACACTCAGAATTTTTTATGTTCATTGCAGTAGCAGGGAAGCACCAGTAATGGAAACACTGAACGATGTGAAAGATACAGGTAGGATCCTGACTCCCAGGGCTGTGCACAAAGCTAATTAATGAGACAATCACAAGACCCTGCAATCACAATTGCTGCTCTGCAGAAGCTGTTCAGTAAGGCCACAACAAAGTTCTAAGATTAAGCCAGGAAAAATCAACCACATAAAATCTGGCGAAAGATCAGTATAACGGCATTTCTGCAGAAAAAAATTGACAGTTACAATGACCATGAACTGAATATGAGTCAACAACGTGGTAGGGCTGGAAAAAATATCCTGCCCTAATCTGGCCACAAATTGAGTAGTATGCCCAGCTTTGAGCACTGCGTGTAAAGAACTATAATCAGCTGGACAGAGAGAGCAATCACAGGTCAAGAATCCAAAGCTTGTAGAATAAAGAGCCTGTACTGTGATCACTTCTTTTAAAGAAAATAGAGTCTTGCCTTAAGAATTTGAAAGCATACTGGAAGAGAAAAGAGGCTGTAAGCTTCTTTCCACATCTACTTTGACAGAAGATCCAATAAGCTCAAATTCCAAAGATGGACATCAAGAAGACTATCCACCTCCTGATAAGCAGGGTACCTAGGAAGAGTTTAGATATCTAGGAAGGTTAGGATTCCTTTGCTACTGTCTATCCTCAACAGCAAGACAGCAAACCTCTATCAGAAATAACACTGCTGCTGCCAAACTTGGCTTTTGCCAAGGAACTGGATGAGACAATCTCGTAGCTCTCCTTTAAAAGTAAACATAAAAGGCAGTTTGATTCATATGCTATGCATGGAAAGGAACACTGGACTCATGGAGACTGCAAGAGACTGATTCTGAGGTCTAGTCAGCAGATTCCCACTACCTTAAGGAAAAGTTTCCAGTATAGGTCTCACTCCCTGCCTTTGGTATATTATGCAATTACTTAATTATTTTTTTAGATTTAGTTTGCCAAATAGTAGTAACGCTGAAAAACACATGAAATGTTGGATTCCCACCCATTCTTACTCCATGCAGTGCCTCCTAAATACACTCACAGATATAATCCTGAAGTGCTACACTGAGTATTTTCTGACCCCGTGAGTCTTGCATTGCTTTCTCCACTGTGATCCAGCTTCAAAAGGCCAAAGAAGATTGAATGCCCCCGAAGGATGTGGGTTGGAGCCCTTGGGACAAAGGACATATATCAAATCTTTCTACTTCCTAGGAGATCATAAAACCATAGAATATGCTGAGTTGGAAGGGGCTGATCAAGATCCTTGAGTCCAACTCCTGGGCCTGCACAGGACATACCATGTGCCTGAGAGCTTTGCCCAAACACTTGTTGAACTTTGTCAGGCAATGGCACAGCCAAAGACTGTTGTTAGTTCCACAGCTGGCTTTGGCTGGATCTGGCACATGCAGGGTACAGCTAGCTCAAAGGCACAGCAGTGCCAGCCCAACCATACATTTTTGGCTGATAAGAGCACCAAAAGAAGGCAAAGAGCAAGAACAACCAAAGTCCCTGGCACCACAGCCTCATGAACAGGTGCACAGCTCACTGGTACCATTCCCACTCTGAGACTTCTACTCCCCAGGTAGAAAGCAACACATACTTGTGCCTTGAGGCTTCCAAGACAGCCATCCTGGTTTACATAGCACACATAAAGGTCACTATAAATCTGAGTCCACAAAATAACCCTTCTCCTGGTCTGTTCTTCATCTCAAAAACTGTTTTTAGATCATGGATATGACACCTTTTAGTACCAAGTAGGAGTTCTAAAATAACTGCTATTTAATAAAGACTTAAAAAATATAAATTTTATTTTGTTTATAGGCATATAGGTTTTACTTGTTCTACTGATAGCATGCTGGTGAGATATATGACTTTGATAGGGAACCATTAAAAATCTATACCCTCATGTAGTTTTCCTCTAAGCTGCTGATGTGGCAGCTATAGATAAGATACACTGCTATTTTTTGAGACATACAGTAAACAGTCTCACACACACATTTGTTCACCCACTGCATATGTGATTCACAGGCAAATTGCTGCACGTGCATATGAGTGTAATCCACAGCACAGTGTCACAGGTTTTATCAAAAAGAACAATGTAAGCTAATACACATTTCTTAGACAGCTAAGTGATTTTATTGTGGTAGCTCAGAAAACATGCTACAAAAGCTGCATCTGCAGCAGTTTTGCCTGCAACATAGAAATAATGAGAGTTGGGATACAAGCAGAGCTGTCTAAGCAAACAGGAAAGTTGTGCATGCTGTTAATACTGCAGAGTGTTTACAGATCACAAAGGTAGATTACTGGGGAGTTTATTCCCATTAAGAGATAAAAATCATCAATCTTAAGAGTGACTGCTTCACTGTCATTGAAAATATTTCCTAACACTTTTTCTAATTAAACTCCCAAAGCATCACTACTACCTAAAGTAAAAATCCATCTGATAATGTAGTTGTGCTGATAGTTTAATGGCCTGGCAGAATGAACCACAGAGGGGTGGGGCAGATGTCAAATAAATAATCCATCCCATATATAATCTCAAAAATTAGCCCAATAGATTAAGTCTTGCCCTATCTAATGTCAAACCAAATTACCTGATATGGCAGGAGGGTCATGAAAAAAAATTATCTGTTTCTTCCTTTTAGTATTATACCTACCAGGTCCAGTGTCTGTTTTATCACTCTCCAGATCCTGCTTAAAATCTGGTTGCAACAACACTGATGGTCAACTCAAAATTTCCCCAGAAAAATGCCCCCAAACCAAACAAAATGTTTGACAAACCTAGAATTGAAAGGTCAATCATGGACTTAATGATTTTCTCAGTCTGTCATAAGATTGAGAGCATAAACTTATTATATCAAAAGAATAACTACAGTTAACAAAATTCAAAACTGAAATGGATCACCATGTCAGTGAATAAACACTTCCTGTGTTCACAACAAGACTGCAATAATAATAAAACCCTGCTAAAGACAGCTAAAATACAGAGCCTGATTTGAGTTTCCACCTAAACCAATACTGAAGAAGTTACATATAAGACATACAGACTAGTCTAATAAATTAAAAAGATTAAATCACTGTTTTGTTATACAGAAATTAGGAAGAAAATTTCTAAGTTTATCCTGTAAAAAATTAAAAATACTTGATGCCCTCCATTAATACAGTAAACTGTCACTAAGCATACTTAATTAAAAGATATAACTACTAGCAGTAAAAGAACAGACTAGATGAACAGATGGACCCAGATATATTTTGACCTAAATTTCTTGATATTTTGACAAGATAAATAAAGGTAAATATAAACAAGAAGAGGAGGGAGAGGAATAACCAGCTAGTCAATATATCTCAGTAAGGAGTCTCACACTAGACAGATGAAAAAACCACTATCAAATCCTTTTCTTTCTCTGCTCACCTCTTGTCTTCTCACAGATGTTTTGTTTCTGCTAAGCAGGTTTCCTGAAGCTTCCCATAACCACTGACACATTCACCTCACTGAGACACTAATTATGCCTGGAACCCAAATCATGAAGTAAGGCCCACTGCCTTAGGACAATTTAATCAAAAGAAATAAATCATTAACCTGTAATATAATTTAAATCTCTTAAATGTTGATTTTCTTTTATGCTCCTCTCTCTTGAATTTGACCCCTGCTAGAGATAACAGTTCAGAGAACTGTTTCTATCTACAGAGTCCACAGAAGGCAGAGATTCTTCTGAGCCCTTCATATCACCTTCCCTTTGGGCACTCTCCCCAACCACACAGTTCCTAAGTATGTAACTTTGTGTTACTTATCATGTTTGAAATGAGCTTCAGAAAGCTTTAGTAAGATTTGGCCTGTGGCTGGATTCATATCCTGAAAGTTTTCATAGCAGGTATATTTGAACTACATCACAGCAAGGACTGCAGCCTTGGAGCAGGTTAGTGGTTTGATGTGTGAAATGTGCATGTGCATGGTAAGAATCCTGCTGGGATTTAATCCCTACGTAATTTTCAGCTAAGGCAAAATCAAGCCTGGGGCTCTACTCCATAAACTGTGTTGAAACGTTCCCCTCCATTCATATAGTTTCTCAGTTATTTATACATTTTAGTAATATAGTGCACCCTCAGTGCAACCTCATCTAAATTTAATTTAGGTGTTCTCCTATGGCCACATCCCAGCCTAATACTTGCCAGGCATGATCTATATACCTCACAAGCAGCACCTGAATTTCGAAGCACTGCTTCACAGTACATGAAGCCACACTCCATACACGTGCTGTACTCAAACTCCTCTCAGTGAAAACAGTCTGGAACAGTGAGCTTAGATTCCTACTTACTCCTCCTACAGAAAATCTAAGTTTTGATGGCTTCACTAGAAACTGCCTCAAAGAAGATCAATAGCAATTAATATACACTCAAACATATCTGAAAGATGACATTCATTCTGAGATTATGTTTTCCACACAGTAATTTTCAGTGATCTTTTCCCCTCATTTTCCTAGCCTCTGTAGGCTTGTTCCATCCTCTTCAGAATTCTTATTTTGCCAAAAGTAAGTTTGGGCCTAAAATGTTGTTTAAGCCAGTTTCCCTTGAGCACCTATGCAGGTTTGCAATCAGGGGAATAATGAACTCTAACACCTATTAACCTCCTTCTATTCCTGTCAATAAATCCAAGACCATCATGTCTCAGCTGACAATCATGGCAAGTATATCTTTTCTCATCCCTCATCTGATCATTTGCACCAAATTACTATTGCTTAAAACTCTTTTTTTTCAGTTGTCTTCTGTTCTTCTACCCACATATTCTGGTGAGTTTCTTTCCCAACTAGTTGCATCTTCTGATCTCTAAGATAAAAAATCTGAATATAGTAATTTTCTCTTATGTTTGTTACTATGGATGCTTATGCTATTAAGCCCCTTCTCTAGACTCCTAACATTTCTCCTCTTTTACCATGAGCTTTTCACAAAACCAATGAAGGAATTCCCATTTTTCCTCAAGTTAAAACACTAACAAGAACCTGCTGCCTCATTGCAGAATGATTTCCTCTCAGTCCAGGTGAGTTGGGTAGGGTAAATCCCCACAGTGAGTGCATATTCCAGCACTCATTCCATATGTTGCCATCATAATGGTTTTTGTTATCACTTAAGCACGGGAAAATACAGAAAAACAGAGACCGAAAGAATGTCATCACGAAAGGGTGGCAAGAGTTATACAGGAGGACATCACTAGGTCTACCTATCATTCAAAAGCACTGCTAACACCATTCCTCCAACAGAAAACCAGAAAAAGAACCTTATTTCTCACTCACTACTTACAGTCTCACTTCCAAGATCATTTTTCTCAGCAATGTTTTGAAGAAAATTGGTTTGTTTCTATTCTCCTTCAAGCTATCAGTATTACTGTATATGTGGACTGTGCCTCTCCTGATGGGAAATAATTTAACCTGTTACCTTTGATTTCTACAGAAATTCACACATTCTGAGATCCAACCAAAATAAAACTGTGGCTTACAGAACTTGGGGCAGATAGAATCCACAGACAGTTAAAATGACATACTGATTTTAGTGGTAAAATTCAGTGTCCAAGTCCTAGCCTAGTTTAACATGCAAAGTAAACAACAAACACTTGGGTTCAATTAAAATAATTCTGAAGGAATGCTATTAATAGCCTCTGATGAGCCAGATGGTAGCATTCACCTTACTTTAATTTCCTACAGTTCAGAATCTAGGCCGGTCACTCAGGCTTCAGCATTTGGTGTAAAGAGATGTGAGCTGCATCTCCTGTCAGTAACTACAAATGAAACTTACATTTCAAATGCAAGCCTGTCATCTATGGAAGTAATTAATGTGGGGGGCAGTGCTGAGGTACAAACTGGTAATTCTTACCAGTACCATGTGTCAGCAGAAACAATAAAACCTGAGTTATCCAAAGTCCTGTACACAAACTGGCCTGCCCACCAGAAGGCAAAATATATTAACTGACATATTTCACTAGATGTGTAGACAACATTAGTCCCTGAGATGCAAAGGAGGCAGCAGAGGTACAGGATGAAACATAGGATATCACAGAATGAGTCAGGCTGGAAGGGACCACAGTGGGTTACCAGATCTCACCTCCCTGCTCAAGCAGGCTTATCCTAGGTCACATTTTACAGGATTGCAAACAGATGGTTTTCGAGTATCCCCAGTGAGGGAGACTCCACAGCCTCTCTGGGCAATCTGTTCCAGTGCTTGGTCACCTGCACAGCAAAGAAATTCATCCTCATGCTCAGGTGTAACTTCCTGGGCATCAGACTCTGCCTGATTCCTCCTGTCCTATTGCTCGGCACCACCGAGCAGAGCCTGGCTCCATCCTCTGACACCCTCCCTTCAGTACTTACAGACACTGAGGAGGTCTTTTCTTAGATGTCTCTTCTCCAGGCTAAACAGGCCCAGATGTGGAGAGATACAAGAGAGAAACTATAGAAGATCTGAGTCCAGATCAGGTGTAAAAAAAGCATTTTGGAGAAGTTTTTTATACTTCCAAAACTTTATATTCCAAAACACTACTGAAATTGTGCATGGTACTTTTACCAGAAAGTAACATAATGCCAACAAACATTCCTAATGCCTGTGGAATACTAAGAGCAAGACTTCTAGACACATGATGAGAAATGACTATCTGCATCTGCCTCCTCACTAAAAGGAAAACTACAAACCTGACTGCTGTTGGAGCCAAAGACTCAGCCAGAAGTGCTGCACAGCAGTCAAGATGATACTGTTTGGGATCCACGTTTCCTCTGACAGCTCAAAGATTTACCTTACACATCGTTACTTCAGGACTCATGAATACATACACCTGGGTGAACAAAGCAAGCAGCCAAGGCAGCAAGCACCCTGCACTGTATTAATGGGAACACAAGCAGCAGATTAAGGGGAGTGACAATCTCCCTTTACTTGACGCTCACTAGACCACACCTACAACACTGCACCCACTTTGGGGCTCAAATCAAGAAAAAATGGACAAACTGCAGTGCATTCAGACAGTTATGGGGCAAGAGTACTTGCTTTGTGAAAAGCAGCTAAAGAAACAGCCTGTTCAACTTGAGAAGAGATGGCTTTCAATTCACCTAACCGCAGTCCTCCCATACCTGTGAGGAGGTTATCCAGGAAACACAGCCAGGGTCTTCACAGCAGTGCATGTCAGAGTTGAAAAGCAACAGGTATAAACCAAAATAAGAGAAGACCCTACTTGATTCAAGGAAAAGGGTTCTCATGATACAGACAAAAACTGAAGCAAGCTGCCCAGAGGGGTTGTGTAGTCTCCATCTGTAGTTTTTCAAGACATACTGGATAAAACACTGAGCAACTGGTCTGGCCACACATTAATAAGGAGGTTGGATATGTGAACTCCCAGGTCCCTTCCAGCCTAAATTTTACTGAGATAAAAGTTGTAGGCTGCATCAGGCTATACAAAATGAGGGGAGAGAAAGAAGATAAACAGACTTGCAGTTACTCTGGTATTATTTGATAGCACATATTTTTCTAATTGCAGCATTGTTCTGTTGTAGATACTTCTCAGCTGAAGCCTGGCACAGGCAGAGTGATCTCCCTTTCAGTTAGCAGCAACCCACACCACTGGGGAAAAAAGCAATGCTTGAGGGGAAAGGATGAGAAAAAGCAATTCTACATGACCACAAACTTCTGTCAGAATGTCAGCAATACAACGGTAACTGGCTGTTAGTAAAGGTCATGAGCAATTATAGTCAAAATGCTGCAGAGAGGTGGTTATGCAGGTAATTCCAAATGAAAAGAGGTGTCTTGTAAGGCAGAGAAATCAGGAGTGACAGTGATATTGAATATGTTTTCTCAAGATGTTAAGAGTGAATAGCTGACACACTTAGAGTAATCACAGTGGCCAAGAATCTTAATGTAAAGGCCATTCTTGAACAACATGGTAAATCAATAGGACATGATATTATCCTGGTACAGTCTGTCCTTCTTTAACATTAATTGGAAGTGGAGAAAAGAGAGCAGTATCTGACATGGTCTATAAAATGTAATTAAACCTTTGGAGTGAAAAAGAGCAGAAAATTCTGGATAGCTACGGATTTTGGGTGAGAACAGTGATTTACTATTGCCTGAGTAGTTCAATTTCTAAAGAAAAAAGGTATTAAACATCCTCTTTAGAGTGACAGAATGAAAAAGGTATTACATTTGCTAACTCAATGATATGACTGGGTCCATTTCCCCTGTCTCTTACTCAATTATGTATATAATACTTACCCTTTCTCTCAGAATACTGCAAAAATCTATGAAAAATGAGAAAACAAAAGGTAGCATCAGTTCATACAGAAAATGTGTTGTTACAGTATATGCTCTCTGCTTAAGCAGTTCACGTCACTTAAAATATCATTCAAGTTTCACACTCAATTCTACTTAAATCAAGAGTTATGAAAATTATTTGACCAAGTTCAAGTTCAAAGAACTTTTAGAGTGTGAGAAACATACATGAAGACTTGAAAAGGAATAGAAAAGTGCATTGCTCAAACAATGAAATGACAAAAACTACAGTGAAATGTAGTGTCTTTTTCTTCTACTAACAATAACTATTAAGAGTGTTCATGATTACACAGAAAAGTAATTTGGCTAATTCATTAAAGTTTACCAGAGCTAGCAGCAGAAGGCAAATGCCACAATGTACTCCTGGCATTCACTCTCTTATTTCACTTCATGAGACCCCTATGACTATACCTTTGTGCCTGTAGCTACACTTGCACTTTCACAACATAGATCAGGCAGTCAGACAACCTCATTTCCCCAAAGCTCCCCAAGAACACACACAACCATATGAGTAAGAGAAGCAGAACTGGCAAAACCTGTGGTTACATGAGCAGTCAGACAAAAGTGATTTTCAAGAGGAAACTTCCTTTGAAATAGACAGTTGAGTTGTTATTGGGAGTTACAAGAATGTACAGACAGACTTGAGGAATGTTGGTTGGATGGGACCTTTGAAGGTCACCTAGCCCAGCCTCCCACTCAGAGAAGGGCTAAAGCCAATGCTAGACAACACTTTCCAAGGGAAGAGGCTGTGCTCAACAGAACAGTGGGTGGCAGAGACAGCAGGATGTCTGGTGCAAACCAGGCCTGGCTTTTGCCCTCTACTCTCCGGAGGCACCTAGATTTCCATGTCAAAAATCAGCCAAGGAAAGCATGAACTGACATGGTGATCCTTTCCAAAGGATAAAAAGGAGACACTGCAGTAAATAAAGCACTCTAAGCAATATTTCCTTTGAATGACAGGGAAAAATAATCAACAGAAAACTCTGACCACATGTATAAAGTCACCAAAAAGAAAAGCTATAAGGAGTAGATGACATGACATGTACCAACAACATGACACGCTCTCTTCCGTGATGGAGCGAAGCTCTGTTCAATATTCCAGCGGTCTCAAAACAAACTCATGAACAAGCTCAAAGACACTTGCTTGCAAAGCTGATGGCAGAAACCCATGCTAATTTGGAAAGTGAGGAGCAAACAGGCTGCAAGAACCCAAGGAAAATGAAGTGTGACGCACATATCAAGTAGTTAATATTTGTCAGCAGTCGGGTGCAGATTTAAAAACATTAGCAATGCATGGAATGGCCATATTTTGTTTTAACATTTAACATCCTTGACAATTCAGGTTTTGAGACAGACAGTAAAAGAGACATCTGTTCTGTTTAGCTTTTATTTAACCATGGCAGGAGAAAGCTGTTCTACACTTAGGTAACAAGACATGTTAGTGTTCATATGACTTTGACAGCTATGATAAAGCAAGGGCAGGAGATGAGTGCCAGCTAAATATAAATACACTTTAGAGACAGTCTAGGTATTTAAGGCTTTTCTCAAGAGGAGAAGAGAAGAATGATGACAATTTGCCCATTTTTTGTTCAGAGATGTGAAATTTAAAGCCTCTCTTAATGGTCTTTGTCACACAATGAACAACTTTAATTGTCAAGAAATTGCTTTTCCAGGTTGACTGCCTGCTTAAACCAGAGAGTATATAAAACAAGTCCGCTCCTCACAGAGTTCTACATGAAAAAAACTGGTCATGGAGATATTTACAGTTGTGCCTCTGTATGTTAAGCTCTATAGAAGTTGCTACCTTGATATTTTCAGAGCATGGCAAAAATTACAGAAGCAGCAAATTAAAAAATCCCTGAAGCAAAAAATGAGGAAGTTAATTGCCTGGAATTAACACAGATATAACTAAATGAACCTTGACCCAAAAACTAAAGACTTATGTAGCTCTATAATGGAAAAGGATACAGAAGAGGCGGGAGATGAAAGTATAGCAAAATGAATTGCTGAGGAAGTTTAAAAAATAAAAAAAAAGACCCTCCAAACATTCTGGTCCAAGTAATGCAGGCAAAAGTGCTCTAAAATATTATCTTGTAAGGATATAGAGTCATGGAATGGTTTGAGTTGGAAGGAACCTTAAATCATCTATTTTCAAGCCGCACCGTGGGCAAGGGCATCTTCCACTACTCTGCATCTATGACACCTGAACTATTTCCTTTCCTTTCTCTTTTCCCTCTAGTTTAGGTATCGGCTCTTCAAGTACACGTCACTAACCCATTCATTACAAGGGCAAAGGTAGTTACTAAAAGGAGTATCTGGATCACAATGAACACTTCTGCTTCAGGGCTGCGCCTGAGCATCTGGTGAACGCAAGGCGGTCACCCTCTTGGCCGGTCCAGCGCCAGGGACAGCTCTCCCCGCACTCCGCTGTGTCACCGACAGGCCGCCCCTCGCACACTGAGGCGCTGCTGTGCCCTTGTCTCACGGGCACCCGTGGCTCGGCCGGGAGCCCTGAGCCGCC
>VZRX01005596.1:101898-161832 GCA_013398075.1 Notiomystis cincta | reverse complement strand
TGGCGGGAGCGCGGGCAGGGCGGCCAGCCGGGCGCGGGGCCGGGAGAGCGGGACACCCCGCGCCCGCTGCCAAAGCAGGAGCAGCGCCCGGCGCTCCCGGGAAGGGCCGCTCCCGGAACGCCGCGCCGGGGCCTCGCCTCCTGGAGGCCGTAACAAACATGCGTCAAGCAGTAACAACGTTTGGCAGCCAATCTGGCTTTTAGAGAACCTTTAAAAAACCCCTTATTATGTTATAGACACTGTTGACAGCTCTGCAGGAAGGGATTTTGGCTGCAGGCACCGGTTGGTCTTCAACCTGCTGAAGCAGGAGTTTTAAACTTGGAGGGTGCTAAGTGTCTTCCTGTTTACCACCTTTGCAGGCAGCTTCCAGTTCCCAGCCAAAGACTCCCTTAAGCTGGCTCCGTAGGGATCAGTCTGCTCTTCAGCAAAGCGTGTGAAGGTTCCACACAGTAAATCACTTTAAAGTGAACGCGTTGATAGGAGAAATAAGAGTGAGAAACTCTTTCTACTGGTGCTGTAGAAAGGGTCCTGGCCGGTGGCAAATTGCACGAGAGTCAGCAGTGCCCTGGCAGCCAGGAGGGCCCCCGAGTCCTGAGGGGCATCAGGCACAGCATCAGCAGTGGGATTGTTCTGCTCTGCTCTGCACTGGGGCAGCTTCACCTGGAATATTGTGTGCAGTTTTGGTGCCACAATATGAGAAAGATACTAAACTATTAGAGAGCGTCCAAAGGAGGGCTTTGAAGATGGTGAAGGATCTAGAGGAGAAGCCATATGAAGAGCAGTATGTTCAGTCTGGAGGTGACTTAGGGGACACCTCATTGCAGTCCACAATTTCCTCATGAGGGGAAGCAGAGGAGCAGACACTGATCTCTTTTTTCTGGTGACCAGTGATAGAACCCAAGGGAATGGCCTGAAGCTGTGAAGTTGTGTCAGGTAAGGTTAAGATATTAGAAAAACATTTCTCAAGCAAAGAACGGCTGAGCCCTAGAACAGGCTCCCCAGGGAAGTAGTCATGGCATCAGCCTGACAAAGTTCAAGAAGTGTTTGGACAACACTCTTGGGCACACAGTGTGACTCCTGGGGATGGCCCTGTGCAGGGCCAAGAATTGCCCTTGGATGATCCCTATGGACCCCTTCCAACTCAGGATATTCTATGATTCTCTCAGGAGCATACAAGCACCATTCTCTAGCCTGCTTATTGGGACAGAAGGTGATATTTTGGTGTCAGTCCCTCATCCTTGATGAGTTACTAAGTGGAAGCCATGTTGTATCTCTTACTCACTTTCTTATTCAATTACCATTCAGTAATTCTGTTCTGCCTATAACACTGGGTAGGATTGTTGCAAAACATGGAGTATGTAAAAATCTTAAGAAAGTATGTTCTTTCATGTTTTCTCTTTGTATGCTTTTAAGCCTAATCAACAAGAAGGGACACTCAATCTGTGGAACAGGTAACAGCTAACAAGCAAGCTCCAAGCGATGCACAGGCGTTAGAAAAACAAATTACTTGGTAGAATTGCCTTGTTAGGGTTTAGGGCTTGAAATGCTTCAATGATCTCAGACCTAGGGGAAGGTTAACAAAGCTTGGGAAGAAGGATGTACCACTGATAGTAGACATCTATCAGTGCAGAATGCAGAATTTACAGGCCACAAAGACATCTGGCAGAACTCCCAAGATAAAGTGGAAACTAATAAACCCAACCCAGCAATTGTGCTGAAATCAGCTCTAACTGGCTAAGTGACAATTCCAACAGGGGGAGATTGTGACCACCAGCTCACGGACCACCAACTCTAGAAACTGATCCCAAAGAAGAAAAAGACTGAGCATGGGACTAATTAGCATGAGAAGCAAGAGAGTCATTAACCAATAAAAGAATAGCAATTAACAAGAGAACAGTGTAACTTGTAGCCAACGAACACTAATTCTTTTGTTTGCTAAAATGTATAAAAAGTTCTGATAATTGGTGTGCCTGATTTGTGCAATACCACTGAGCAGCCCAGGATTCTGCAACTCTGAAATAAATAATTGATGTCTCTCTTAAGTCTGTTATTATTGGCTTGTTGCACACTGGGTAACAAATAATTTTGGCAGAGAAGACTGCTTAGCATTTTAGGCAGGAGCTCCTGCTTTCTGTATTTTATTGTTTTAGAGACTAAATGAATTAGTTAAGTATTCCATTTCTTTCTTCAGGTGCTGCTGGGTTTTTTTGTTTGTTTGTTTAGGCACACACATTCAACATCAATACACTCGTGCTCAATCAAGATTTTGAACTGTTACTCTAAGAGGAAGAATGTCTTCCTCTATGTCCCAGTCCTAGTCTGGCAGGCTCATTAGGTTTTCTTCCTAGCTTGTAGCAGAACCCTGAATCAAAAACTTACTACAAAAATAAACACCATTGTCACAAGTAAAATCTGTGCAAAAAAAGATAGCAGAATGTAGATTTATTTCATGGCTTCATGACAAATGTATTTACTCCCTGCTCAGCTGAAAATAAATTGGAACCATTGGCAATCTAAATGATTAACACTACATTAAAAAGTCCAGCTCAAAAATCACAAGCTACCAGTTTCAGTACCTGTAAGGATTTTTCCTAACAAAAATACTTACTTTAAAAAGCCCTGATCCACTTGACATGTATCATCACTGACACACACTGAACACCCACGCCACAAAACTGCAGTGCAGCTTTCAAACACAAAGCAATCAGTCCTCCAGTGCCCAACAGTCCATGCAGCTGTGCACATCCTCTTCCTCGGAGATACACACTCCTTTTTCTTTAAAGCACAGGGTTTGAGTTGCTGTGTTTATAACATTACACCAATGTACAACCACTTCACATTATTGTGGAGCTCAAACTCAGAGTTTGAAGTGGCCTTTACTAGGGGCACCTGCTGCTTAATGGTGTTCCACCACACAAATTTGGCTCCCTCAGCTTTTATGCTGCAGAAATCCAGCCATGTCATCTCACTTTTGTTCCTAGCAAAATCGAGTCTTTTTGAGTTAACTGTGCCCTCATAGACACACATTTGGTAGAGACACACCAAGAGCTGTGGAAGGAAGCACTATTCAGAAAAAGGGCCAAGTCAGGAAGCACATGGGAATCTACATGTAATGGCAGGTATGTGAATGTACCAATGCTCCTGTGAAATATGAGACACAGGAAGGAACCAGCAAATAAGTATCAAAAGATACTGAAACAAAAACCTCACCATACTGAAACACAGAATGCTATCACATTTAACATTCTAACAGCTACAGCTTGAAATAGCAACTGGAACTTAAGGAAAAAAATAAAAACCTCCTGCAAATTTACAGTTGCTTTAGAATTGCTTTTTAAAGTAGGAGTGAAGGACACTAAAATTCAATTTAATAACTGAATAATTGTTGCTCTTCATTACAGAAACATAAACAAGCTAGCAATGAATCGAACTGGACGTGAATGTTGTTTTCATACACAGGGATTTGATGTTCAGTGCGTTATCAGTCATGTAAATTTATCAAAGTTAATTTGTTTTCTCCCTTTCCCTCATCCAGCTACTCTCTGACTCTCAAGGCATGTACCTGCCAGTTTGCTTCAATGCCAGTCTTTTAACATTTTTGGTGCCAATAAGGTATGAGAATGTCAGAGGTGTATGGGACCAGGTTACTTCAACTGAAAGCAGCAGCGAGATTTTTCTTCATGTATATGACCTGATCACTTTAGTTACCCTTTGAAGTTAGTGAAGATGAGTATCTCCTTCAAGTATGACTTCTCACATCCTAAAGATGTTTTTTTCTTTTTTTTTTTCCCTGAGTGACTATACAGAGAAATTAGAATGAATAGCTCAGATATAGGTATCTGAAATACGAAAGAAAAGATTCCTGGTGAATAGGCCCAGTATTTTAAACAAACCATTCAAAAGTATTGTAGATTTTTATTTCTTAGTGCCCACAAACACACACACAAATCCACATCTCTGAAGTTTAAATACTAAGTATAAAATTAAATAACAGAAAACTTCATGTACACAGCATTGGTCCAGACACAAGAGAAAAACATATGATTAGGGAACTCCATTGGAAGTTTTTGGTGAAAAGAGAGTAACAACCATAGCAGTCATTGTGACTATTTTCCTGACTCCATTCTGTGCATTAAATCATTCTGTATTTCTCTTCTCAAAACTGTATTTGAACAAGTAATTGTTCTTAAAAAAAAAAGGAAAAAAAAAGAAAAAGAAAAGAAAAAGGCTTCTTAATTTCCCATGAGAATCAAACAGGCCAACTGATAAGGAAACTCTAATCTTTTGTAATTAGCAATGGGGAAAAAAATCCAGCATGCTGGAAAGATAGACAGTATTTGTAACTACAGTTATGTACAATCCCACTTTTTCTTCACCTTTTTCTTGTTGAAGTTGAGTGTTCTGCACTATTCCAGGAGTCAGTTATGAGGTATGAAAAACCAATAAAAAGGTTAACATTATAACTATTTTAATAAAAGCCACTGCACTGTTTGCACTTTCAAAATATTTCTGAAAATAAAGTAAAAAAATACTTAGTGTTCTTAAAAGTCTTAAGGAAATTTTTTATTACAAAAGCAGTCATCTTTGTGGCTTCTTTTGAACACAATTCTGCCTCAACATTACACTCAGACATATGAGTATGCTTCATATTACCATCATACAAGTAATCACACTGAATTTGTACAGCAGTGAATATTATATAAAACAAAGAAACCCTCACAAAAATATATACAGGTAGCCAGAAAGCTAATCAAGAAGAAATGATGTTGTCTGTACTGAAAAGTAAACATCATTTTCAAATACTAAGAAAACATCCAATTTGTTTGTCTCTTCTAAGACTCTTGAATAGAAGGACTTCCACAGAGGAATTTCAACAACTTTGGTTTGTAATGACCTAGAAAGAATTCATACCTCATACATAATATTGATCTAGTGGATGTCTTTAAAGCTGATATGAAAAGCAATAGGGAAAACTTCACATGTGGACTTCATGATGAGAATAATAACTTAAATTCAGGATGTCATATTCCAAATATACAGAAAAGACCTGATTATATTAAACAGATTTATCTCCTGCTATAAATTAGCTCATCCAGCCAGATCCCAACTCTTTAATTCCTGATGACTGAAGAAGCTACGTGTTCTTTCTGTCTGAGGAATAGTAGGCTATGTATGGAAAGCCTTAAGAGCCTGCTGTTTGTACTGAAGGGTGTTACCTGTTTCAGCACCTTTCAGATACAGAAGTTGGTACTAAGCTATGCTGCTCATTGAAGATGATTAGCCATACTGGTGCAGTGTTCTGCTTACCAGATACTTATCAAGGAGCATGCTTACATCATATACAGAAACAAGGTTCTGAAAATTTTGTCCAGAAACCAGAAGAAATGGAAACAATTGCCAGGGCTTTGTACCCTATGTGAACTAATTACTCCTGCTGAGAAACAGGCTATTTTTGCAGGAGAGGAACACACATACATGCCTCTGGCACCTTGACTAAAACCAGTATGGCAACCTACTATATAATGTAGCCATGTTAGTTTGTTCAAAGCCAAGTTTGTGGACAGCACCACAGTGCCACAGCCTTGCTGGCTAGATTTACAGTTAGTCTGGCAAAAACTGTACACTAAAGTACCTGCATGACTGTAGTACCCGAGCTACCTTTCTCAGAGGATGCTTTGGTAGTTCTGCAGTATTGCAGTGTGCTCTGTAGACACACCTAGTTCTTAAAAGAACTGTCATTTCTGGGCAAATTTATACTGTAAAAGTAGCCTATAGGAGGTTCAAAACATGGTATGGATGTAGAATGGTTCTAGGGTGGTCAGATGAGAAGGTCACACAACATCCTGTCCTGTGGCAGGAATTTCCCTGACACTTGAAGTGGTTCCATACATACAAGAGTCGTGTGTGGAGAATGTTAAACAGTGTCACAATAACTGATGGACAAACTAGGAAAGCTGCAAATAGTGCACTGATCAATTTCTCCCAGGGGACACAGATGGCAAGAATGAAGGAATATGAAAAGACAGGTAAAGTTCCCCAGTCTTCATATCCAATAGCAAACTTCCAATCTTAAACAACAAACAAACAAACAAACAAACAAAACCAAACATCTTAAAAAACCCCAAACAAACTGGAAAACCCAACCACCAGCAAATAAACAGACATAGGACTACTTCCTGAAGCAGGAATGTAAATATTAGTATATGACAAACAACTCTGGACAGCCAGAGTTCAAGTGTGTATTAAAGCATAGCCCCTTTTGAGAGGTAACATGGTATCAACATAAACACCCGTGAATCACCCCACATGGATGTGCTCAGTTTATGCATTAACAGCTATGCTTATTTATCTGCCCCTTCAGCAAACACACAAGCCATGGGAGACAAAGGTGAAGCCAAGTTCTTCCAGGTAACAGATCAACAGCCAAGGTCAGGTCTTCTGCACAGTTACTTTTCCACAGAAATTATCTCTTCATTCACCAGCAATGTAGGGGCCGAAAGGTGTAATGTCCTTAACCAGAAAGTACTGAACTGCCTGAGAACACAGCAATTAGCTCCTACAGACACTATACTGCTTTTAGACCACTGACCTGCCACAGGAACTAAAGCAATTCTGATTTGTTGTCCATGTCTGTGCTAGATGAGGCTGCCTGCAAGAACAGAAACTCTACCTGACTCCTATATTGCTTCACCTTCTTTTCATTAGCTGCTTGATAAAATATCCATCTTCATCTAAGAGTATTTTCTACACTCAAGCTTACCTCAGCAGTACACTGGCTGACAGACATTCATAGTCAAATCCTTGCCTTTATTTACTCCTGTACAAATCTGACACTTCAGTAGCTGGAGACAGAAATGAGCATAAGGGCTTAACTCAAATTATATGAGTAGACTGATGTGCTGGAGAGAATTCATTCTTCCACTGGCTCTGCAGGATTGTTACTGGAAGGCAGTAATAAAACTGAAGTGGACAGATATTTTTCATACTTGAAAAGATTGGGATTTAAACAGGAAATTGCACTTTTAAGTATCACTTTCAGAAATAAAACTGCCTCCTGCTATTCATCCCACTACTGAAAAGTCAGATGAAGATATCAAATTACAAGTGTATGCTGTGAAATTCCATCTGCATTGCTTTCATATACCTATAAAAATGTTCTAATGGACTTTAAAAGCAGTTCAAGTAAAAATAAAATGATCCCTCAAGCTGAAATGTTAGGATCTGTAGGAGGGCAAAACTGGACATTCAAGTGTGCAGTGCTGGTGGTGTTTCTGAGAAATGATGACTGAATCCTGTCCATGGTCAAAAGTACCCATGTAACAGTAGTTGTAAACAGCATGCACGGGCAACCTGAAAAGGAACATCAGGCACTGCCTTTCTTCTGCAACTGCTCCAGTTTTCTTCTCAGGAGGTTGTAGTTTTCCTTGGTGCCGGGTGCCGTAGGATCAAGTTTCAGGGAGACTTCATAGCGCTTCTTCGCTAAGTCAAGGTTTCCCCAGCGATGATAAAGCACAGCTGGAACATCAATGGGGAGTTTCATTAGCAATATTGTTGAATAACGTACAATCTTGCCAATCACTTGGAAAACAACATTGAAGTATTTGTTTCCAGCGAGGGTCTGTCACTGGCTGGTGGCACAGTAGCTGCTTGTTCTGTTGCCAAATGCAGGAGCAAAGCCTGGGAGCAGAACTGGCATGGGAATGATGAAGGAATGAATTACAATGGAGCCATAAATGGCAGCTCTTATCTGGTGAGCTCATTGCGGGTTACAAGCATAGCATAAATGAACCAATTTGCAGACACTAAAGTGCAGCTACCTCTGGGCTGGATTGTGCAGCCCTCTTGATCTGTCATATCGTGTGACAGCTTTTCTGGTTTTAGTGCCCTGTTCTTCTGGCTGGCAGTTCTTCTAGAAAGTAAAATAGAAATCTGCCCAGCAGGAAGAAGGCTCAAAAGATTGCTTTTTCTTTTTAAACACAATGAATATGAAGCAAATAAACAATACAGCTGATAAGAGTTAGAAAGGCTCTTACCCAAATTACCGTGATAACTGGCAGCATTTGGATTGGCTTTAATTGCCTTGAGGAACAAAGCTTCAGATTCCTGAATAATTTAAAATAACAAGTCATCAGGAAAGTCCATTCTCATATATATAAAACAATGCCAATTTTACCCACCACTGTAATTAAAAACCCTCCAGAACAATGCCATATCTATATGATACCACCATATAAATGTCGTGAGCCTGCCTGATCCTGAAGCTCAGGTAGCTATAGCTCCCTCAAACAATAATAATGCTACAAATGTCAGGCTTTCACAGGCTGCTGTTATTTTAGCAGAAAATTATTAAGCACTGGTGAAGTTTGCTCTTTACCTAAAGTACCTTTTTTTTTAATAGCTATAGTATTTTCAAAGATTACCTCCTGAATTTTCCCTACTTATGCAATCAAATTAAGGATAATGTAATTTGGTATATCTAAGCAAACTACTTTTAGACACTTTTCCTTTTACAATAGTTTAACATTAAAAATAGGGGCAATTCCAGTAAATCCCTTTCAAACAGATGTTTCAGTGTAGTTCCTCATGAAAAGTAGCTGAGTACCTTGTACTTAAAAAACCACTCCAAATCTTATCATGCCATGCAACATCCTTCACATTTTCCCCACCAGTTATCTTCTCTGTGTTACCACTTGCAGTGTGTGCTCTTAAGACTCTTGATATCTGAGTACTTCTGAGAAAACCTCAGCTCCCTCACCAAATATTCAGAGAATAATTTACCGCTAAATTTATTCTCTAATTAAGACAATTCCATTTTTGCAAGCTAGCTGCTAATATAGTTACTTTTTTCCCACAGCATATTTCCTGCAGAAGTTTGAAGTGTCACACCCCATCCCCCCAATCCAAATGGAGCATATTTACTCACTGACATGCAAGTTTAGATACTTGGGAGAAAATTTTACGTAGATTTCTATGCTGTGCTGTGCTTTAGGGAAAGTTGTTCATTCAGTTTCAATGCAAATGACCTAAAGATAAAATTACCTCAATGTGGTAGGCTTCTGTCTGAATGCACATACTTGCTGTCTGAGGTATGTGAGAACAGTAACATGGAGAAAAGTCCTTTCCTTTGTGCTAAGCTCTCACTGCTTAAATTATAACACAGGCTCTACTGAAAAAGAAAACCTGTCAGGCAGATTTTTGGTTCCACCATCTTCTCATGTCAAGCATGAAATAACTCTCTGTAAGGGTCCCTTCAGGGGAAAAGAAATTTCTGATGTCAAGATTGAGTCACTCAGCTCTGAGTGACTTAAGAGCCTTCCCATATGTCCAAATTCAAACCCAAACTAAAAGCATTGCTGAGCACAGCTGAGGCTGCCATTCTCCAGCCAGGAGAGACTCATGCGGAAAGTGCCTTCATCTCCACAGGTCAAGGAAATTACAAACCCCAGGGTTCTCAGAGCTAGTCCAGTGGAGAGCTATGAAGATGATGATGGGGCTGGAGCATCTTTTATGAGGAAAGGCAGAAGGAGCTGGGCCTGTTCAGCCTCAAGAAGAGATGACTGAGAGGAGACCTCATCGATGTCTAACTATCTGAGGGGAGGGTGCCAAAAGGATGGATCCGGGCTCTTCTCATTCATGCCATGCAACGAGCAAAAACTGATGCACAGGAAGTTCCAACTGAACATGAGGAGAAACTTCTTTACTGTGCAGGTGACAGAGCACTGGAACAGACTGACCAGAGAGGTTGTGGAATGTCCTTCCCTGGAGATATTCAAAACCTGCTTGGATGCGATTCTGTGCAACTTGCTCTAGGTGAACTTGCTCTAGCAGGGGATTGGATGAGACAATTCCAGAGGTCCCTTCCAACCCCCACCACTGTGTGATTCTGATTTTGTTTCAGGAGAAGGAGTTNTTTCTGATGTCAAGATTGAGTCACTCAGCTCTGAGTGACTTAAGAGCCTTCCCATATGTCCAAATTCAAACCCAAACTAAAAGCATTGCTGAGCACAGCTGAGGCTGCCATTCTCCAGCCAGGAGAGACTCATGCGGAAAGTGCCTTCATCTCCACAGGTCAAGGAAATTACAAACCCCAGGGTTCTCAGAGCTAGTCCAGTGGAGAGCTATGAAGATGATGATGGGGCTGGAGCATCTTTTATGAGGAAAGGCAGAAGGAGCTGGGCCTGTTCAGCCTCAAGAAGAGATGACTGAGAGGAGACCTCATCGATGTCTAACTATCTGAGGGGAGGGTGCCAAAAGGATGGATCCGGGCTCTTCTCATTCATGCCATGCAACGAGCAAAAACTGATGCACAGGAAGTTCCAACTGAACATGAGGAGAAACTTCTTTACTGTGCAGGTGACAGAGCACTGGAACAGACTGACCAGAGAGGTTGTGGAATGTCCTTCCCTGGAGATATTCAAAACCTGCTTGGATGCGATTCTGTGCAACTTGCTCTAGGTGAACTTGCTCTAGCAGGGGATTGGATGAGACAATTCCAGAGGTCCCTTCCAACCCCCACCACTGTGTGATTCTGATTTTGTTTCAGGAGAAGGAGTTGGACTTGGATAGGAGTTAACGAGGGAACCAGATGCCTGCAAATTTAGAGTATATGACTCCATAGTGCAAATTTTTGCATTGCTTTCCTATGGCATGAGCAGTTGCTCCAGCATTCTCATACCCAGACTATTAAAGTTCCTAGATGCATTGGTCTCTTTGAAACTCATACTATTTAGTGACTTCACTCATGTTTTGGATGGGACTGAATGCAGTTTCAAAACTTGACAGACAGCATCTAAGAGGAGGGAGTGAGAAATACACTGGAAGGGAGAACAGCAATTTTGAGGGACCTGGACAGGGCAGAGAAACAGCCTAGCAGGAATCACAGAATGGCTGAGGCTGGAATGGGCCTCTGGTGGCCATGTGATTTTGATAAACACTTCCAAGACCAAGGAGTTTGGATTTAGGCTGGGGGTGTCCATTACAAGAAAGACACAGACATGCTCCAGTGAGTCTTGCAGAGAGCCACCAAGATGGTACAGGGCTGGAGCACAAGATGTGCAAGGAACAGCTGAGAGAACTGGATCTTTTCAGGAGACAAGAGGAAGGTGCTGCTTGCAACCACCTGATGAGATAATACAGGGAAGGTGGAAACAGACTCTTCTCACATGTCTGTGAGATGGGATGAGACATAATGGATGCAAGCTGGCATACACAAAATTCCAGTTAAAGGAAACGATTTTTTTTTTATCATAAAGTTGGTCAAGCATTGAAAGATGCTGTCCAGAGAGGTTTTAGAATCTCTGTCAACACAGATAATCAGAATTCAACTGAAACTGGCCCTGGTTTGGGTTAGGGGTTGGACTAGATGACCTCTAGATGTCATTTCCAGGCAAAATTATTCCATGATTTCCATGTTTCTCAGTCACCTGAGAAACATATTGAGACTCAAAAATTTGTCAAGTGGTGCAAGATAACCTTTTCAGACAACTCTCCAGTTCTACAAATCAACAGCGGATTGGCACTTGAAAGTATGTAGTAATTTTAACTCCCACAAAGTTGTGTTTTTCCCACTCCAAATTTTAGTATTTAGTATTTATCTAGTAAATCTTTTTTTCCTTACTGGGCAGGGTAACAGTAATCAAAATGAAAGACATGCTGACCATTTAAATCACCCCTATGCCTAAAAGTTGCCACCTACACAGAGGAGAAGCACCTACTGGACAGACTTGCATCCTTTTATTGCTGAAGCACAGTGGGACAACACATGCAATGTGCTTCCAGGTAATTTAATAAAAAAGATATTAAAGAGCTGGCTGCCATTACCATACATCTTCAGCTCCATGCTCAGAATATTTTTATCACCATTACTTTGCTCAGCAGCTAGCAGAAGCATATTGGTTGATTAAAGGCTATTTAAGGTGCATCATATTCATATTACTGTGGCTATATGGAGTAAATATATATTCCAGTACATCAGTGATATTTCAAATTGCTGCATCTTGCCAAATCTTTAAGTGTTGCCAAGAAACTTGCAGCTTGCATATAGCAAAGGCTTGGGGTAAGCACACTGCATTCCATCTGCTGCCAAGGCCATAAAATTGTAGTCTGGCTTTAGTTCAAATACAAAAAATGCTGAATGGTTTCAATTTATTGCACTTTTTACAGAAAAAGCATAGATGTATACATAACAAAAATATAGCACACATCTTTTGAAAAAGAACTAAAGATAGCTTGGTTCTTCACCCATTGAGATAAGAACAAGCATTTCAAGAAGAATCTAACTTGGTTGAACAGATGTTAATTAAAAAACCCAAACAAACCCACAGAAACAACTCATCCTTTATGTGCTTTTCTTTCTGGAACAATAAATCATTCATCAGTAGATACAAACAAAAAATACAGGGCTATTTTTTTATTTTTTGTGATGTAGGAAACCTATCTTCTGCTGAAAATCAAAGTGCATTTGAAACTGAAGGAGAATGTTATGTGCTTATTGGAAAGAGGAGAATGTTGTGTGCTTATTGGAAGGAAATGTCTCACATTATAATAAAACCTTTTTGACTCAATGTCTTTTAAAATAAGAGGTAACAAAAAAACTCCAGAACAAATCCTCTATTGTGGCAACAGAGCCAATGTAGTAGCAACTTTTAGACAGACACATAACGAGTAACCTAATAAATTAAATGCCTGAGGTTATACAACACATCAGACACAGTCAGGCAGCACTTTGAAAATTACCTCCATCACCTTGACAGTCTCCATCCCCCATTCCTCCCCTCCAATTCCATTCAATAAAAATCCTTGAAGAACCACCCACTTCTCTGTTTTTACATGGTGAGGGGATGGACAAGAAATCTGAATTTTTAATGCGTTTCTAATTTTTGTCAGTAAGCATTCTCCCATTACAAAGCTGTATCTCCTCTTTCCAGGCAATACCAAATACAGCTGCTGAGATCACAACCTTTGTAAGTGAGCCCACTTTCCACCCTAATTTGCTCTCCCTGCTATAACCCATCCATTTTAAGTGACTAGTTAAGCTCTGCACAAACCTACTACTCCATGTTGAACTATTAGAACACTCACTGTGGCTCTGCTTTTTTTCCTGTGCTCCACTATTCCTTTTGCTTTTTTCAGAATGTGGACTTAAAAGTTGCACTTTCCCCTACTCTTACTTCAGCTTTGTCTCCAACACATTCTCCTGCAGCATAATAACCTTTCAGGGCTGGCAGTCAAAACCACGATCTTCTTTTTTATTTTTTGAATCTGCTAAGACAGACTTATCTCTCCTACACCAGGGAAAGTTTTTCTAGCTTGTTTTCAACTTATTTTTTCTACTTTATTTCATTATAAATGCTCTTTATTCTGTCATGCTACATATTCTTCCTAATGAATGACTATAACATCCTCTATTCTTTCACAGTCATGACTCACCAAAATAATTCTAGCAATTACCTCCTCCATAATCTCATACCTTATGCATTCTGGATGTTAATTTGTATCCTTCTGGAACTTTGTTAAACTAATCTAAAATACGAATTTTATAACGGTCTCAGGTGGAGAGAGACAAGAATTAGAGTGTACAGGAAAAAACCCCAGCCTGTCTAGAAAAACACTAACAGGGAGTTTGACAGCATCACTGATGCCAACAAAGCCAGTGCTGGGTGGCCACAGGCCCTGGATTCACATGTGGATAGGTCAGGACTCCACAGCTGAACAATACTGTAGGAATCAAAGTGGTCACAGTAACTACTGCACAAATGTATCCATTTTGAGAATCAATGAATCATTGGATTCAAGCTGGAAAAGACCTTTAAGACAATGAGGTCCAGCTGTCCACCCAGCACCACCAGCATGTTCACCATTAAACTATGTACTCAAGTGTCATATCCACACAATTTTTTGAACACTTCCAAGGACCACCACTTCCCTGGGCAATCTGGTCCAATGTTTTACAACCCTTTTTGTAAAAAAAAATTCCTAATATCTAATCTAAACCTTCCCTGGTGCAACTTAGGCCCCTTCTCTTGTCAAGTTTCATATCATAGAAAATCTTCTTTGTATATAAATGAGGATGTTCCTGCAGTGCTGTTAACATTATTACTATCAAAAAGACATCAAACCCCTTAAAAGCCTAAAAAACCTAAAACAGGTTCAGTAGATGATGTTTTTCTAAGGAACACCAAGAACTTGATTATTTGTCCCTATCACATACATAAATCACTGATTATAGAGTCCATTTAAACAACTAACTATATTAAATGTGTATGATTTATTCTCTGCCAGCTTACACAATTCCCTTCGGAAAACAAGTCATTCTCATCAGTTTCATTACATTTACTACTTGTAAATAAAGGTAGCTACTGCTGAGGCACTACTCACAGTCTGGCCCACTGCATCCAAGAGAAAGTTCAGTGTATTGCTCAGTGTATGGACTTTCAGTATTCTGAGATCATGCAGGTATCTCACCCTCAATCTGGGATTAACAAATTTGTATGCTGTATTTTAGAGAGTGTCTGAGGCAAAAAGGCTAGAATTCTTATCTAAATATATTCACAGAATACATAGCAAAACCACAAGGACCAGCCTGTCCCATCTAATTTGAGTTCCTGAAACAAGGTCTCAATTCAGTGCAGGCTCTCTCCCTCGGCAGTGAAGCAACACTAGACCCTAACTGCCCTCTAGTGTACTTAAGAGCCTATTTCTCTACACTGACCACTGATTTAGTGTAGGGCAGCAACATCTGTAACCCAGGCATCTAAAATAAGGAGAGATAAGCTCAAGACAGAATCACACATCAATACTGTGAGAGAAAAACCTTTAAACAGATTATCTAATTTATAGTACACAATTACCTCAAATGGTTTCTACAAAAAATTTAGATGGAGATTAATTAAGGGGAAAAAACCTAACTAAACCAACCCAAAGCCCTAAAGTCAAAAAGCTCTAGTTACATACCTTATATTTTTGTGATTTCCCCAGTACATTAGCCAAGGAAAACATAAGGGAATGATCATTAGGTATTAATTCCAGGGCTTCTCTTCCAACTGCTTCTGCTTGAGCTAGATTGCCTTGGAGCCCAGGTAGCAGAAAAAGAGAAGGCATGTTTTAACACAGCCTTATTAGTTACTTTTCATGCTGCAAGCACACATATTTCACAAATAGCTGACTGCATAATTTTTAAAAGAAAACCAGGTATCACACACACACACAAATGCAAAATCCTGCAGACTAAGGCAATATAAGAACTTAATTTGTTTTCAACAGTTAACACCTTCAGAGGAACAAGATTAGAAAGTTCTGGAATTTAATCTATAATACAAACATGCTTGCACAATGATGGCATTTAAATAAGTACCAGAAATTCAATGTATGGGCTGGATTTCAAGTGATGCTTTAAAATCACTGAGTCAGAAGGCATTCTTACATTATTAGAGTGTCTGGGTAGCCAGAGAAGAGGTTGACATCCTTTTAGATAAAAACAGACAGAGCTTTAAGTTTTTCTAGACACTGAATTATTCATTAAACATTCAAATAGACTTTTACCTGTGTTATCAAGCAATATTATCATATTGTTCCAAGCCAAACTGTGCTCTGGTTTCAGGACTGTAGCATTCCTCCATGCATTCAATGCATCTATATGACGATTCAAATCTGCATACTAAAAGAAAAGAAAAATCCAGTAATTTTGCTATTACTTACTTTCCTTTCCTGTCATTCACTAAAGACACTAAAGAGTTGTTAATGTCTCACTCCTTTCTAGTAGGATTTCTTTTATAGACAAAAATAGGAAATGTAAAAGGAATACTCTTGTAGTATGGAAGATAAGAATGCTATATACTAATTTTCCTTTTCTTTTCTCTGGGAATGAGGCTTGTCTTCAAATATGCATGTACCAATAGAATAAGGAGAAGAAACAGCATACAATTTAGAAATCTATGCAAGAGAATTAGTAAATATGCACATATTTCCAAAAATCTAACTTGAATTTTTTAGCATAGTTCTACTAGCTAACAATATACTAATGAATGCAAAACAGTCTAACATTGAGAAATGATTAATATCTTTTGGAAAAAAAAAAATCTGTATTTTTGATTATACTTCTTAAATGATAAAGTAGAATTACCAAAGGTTGTATGGAAGGAAGTATACCAGGAAAGCAATAGGAAAAGCTAACAAAAGTATGAAATCACCCTAAAATACAATATAATCAGACTGGGATAACTATCAGCTTTTAACAGTACAACAGAATTATATAAATCTATGTATCTATATACACACAGACTCCAGTCATAGCTGTTATTTATTCAAAAGCACTTACCAACCGCCCTAAATTGTAGTAACAATCTGGATATTTTTTCCTGTGTTTAATTGCTGTCCAGTAGCTTTGCTCTGCCTCTTCAAATCTTCTTAAACTGTTCTGCACTATTCCTAGATTCATCCATGCAGCAGCAAAATCAGGTCTGGGCAAATTGGGAAAAAACACCAAGAAAGAGGACAATTAAGCATTTGAAACACAAGATCCTATTGTATCATTTTGGCTCATTTGGTGCAAAACACTGCTTAACATTGGTCTAAACATACTGTATTTGTACAGCTAAGGACAGCAACTCCTCTGCTTCATGGAGCTCATTTCTTTCTTTCAGAATATTTCCAAGGTTGTTCATGGCATGTACATATTTTGGATTCAACCTAAAATTTAAAATTTAAGAGATTATTATTATGTATGGACATGTATTAATATATGCAAATTTCTAGCTCTGCAATGCTGCAGAACATGAAAATGAATACCTAAGCATTTTCTTCATGTTAAACATGAAAGCAATTTTAGGACAGATCATTAAAGCAGTAAAATTTCTAATACCTTACAGCTTCTCTGTAGTATTTGATTGCAGCACTTTGATTTCCTTTGTCAGCCAGGTTTTTGCCAACATTGTAGTGTACCTGAAAACACAGTTGGATATTCCACCAGATGCCACACAGTCAGATATTTTACGGAACCAAGTAGCTAAAAAAAAAAAATCTTTCTCCAAAAAGAAACTGTCAGCACTTGTGTCATTGACTGCTGGCTTTTGGTGTAGGTTGGTACTTAAGACTGGACAATTCATACAATGAAGACAGTAAGACAAAATCTGAGGAACAGATCAGCTTACCTATTCCAGCTATTTAAGAGATATTAATCACTTCCTGGTTTTATAAATGAGGTCACCACACCTTTCACAAAACACTTTGTATGGAGACCTCCTGCTCTTAATTTTGTTCATTTGCCAGGTAAGAGAAAATTTGACTCAAATCATATCTGTCACAGCAGAAGGAACACTACAGCAATGTGAGTGTCAATTAAACTTTATTCATTATAGCATAAACTGGAAGAAACTCAACATTCACAAAAAACTCAAAGGTAACAGACAGGCACAATTGTTGTCTTAGGATAAAAATGTATCAAAGAGCATTTCTGAAATAATATGTGTAGCAACATGTTGAAGACTTTGCCTGTTAAAAACTGAAGAATGAAGGAAGGATCTAAAGTTTTCAGACTACAGGGAAGAAGATGCATCATCCTAATTTAGGGCAAGAGTAAATGGGAATAAATATATTTCAGGACAAATGTGAGTTGGAAGGCACCTCAAATTCTACTTTAAGACAAATCTCAGAAGACTGTATTACCTGATTGAAAAGTACTCTGAATTCTGACTCTTGAAAAGAGATTTTTTTAGCACCTAGGTCAGCACTCATTATTTGGATTACTTTACTATTAGAAATCAAATTGTATATAACTTCATCTAAAAGAAACACATAATAGTAATTTCTTCCAAACTTTGAAAATTTTATTTAAAAACACTATACAGTTATATATATATATATATATAGTTAAATAACTGAAGTTATAACTTCAGATTGAAGTCCAAAAAGATAGGTTCATAATGCACTTAGATAAGTCTAATTCACCTTCTGCATTCAAAAAATGATTTTATCTGATGTGTCCATTAACTGAAAAATCCTAATTGCAGTTGGCACAGTATCTGGGACCCATTGATCCAGAATTGTTGGAGCTTGGTTGTTATGGTATTTGACTGATGCATTTCACCTCTACATGATTGTAAGTATGCAGTAACATACCATCAACAAATAAAGTTAAGGACATTTTCCATGCTTTCTCAAATGGGCAAAAAATGGTTTTAAGGAGAGCAGAGATGCTGTAAAGCTTACTAAGCATGCACAGAGGCAGCTCATCACACTGCAAGATATAAAACAGAACACAAATTCAGCATCCTATAAAAGCAGTTCTAGCACAGCTTCCATGAAGAAAAAAATCCTGACACTGTATTGTACATTCATAAAAATATGACAAGGCCCATGGCAAAGAAGAACAGAATGGTACACTTATATCAAAAAATAACCAAACAAAGATCAATTGACAGTGTCAAAAATTACAAAAAGATGGAACAGCATTTTCCCAGGAGTTATTAAAGTAAAATGAAGTACCCTGAAAGAGGTTTCTTTGGACTGAATTCTATTTATGTATCTCTTCCAGAAATTTTTCAGAACACTAACATTCTTACCAAACTGGATTGCTCTGATTATACATGCTGAAGTTCACATATTCAAGTTTTATACAGATGGAGGATAAATTGTGGCAACAAAGAAGAAATACTTAAAAGATTTCATTGAATGCTGGATGTTAGCCCTTGAAGTACATGACTTTACACAGTATCAGCAAACAAAACTATATTTAACTTCATTCAATTTCACTCTTTAAGAAGCTTTACAAAATGAAATTTGACTAAAGACTGGGACAAGAGCAGATGAGAAAAATCTTGGTGTACGCCAACCACTCAGTCTTTCACATGTCAGCTATCTTGTGTGAGGAAACAGCACTTCACTTTCTATTTTTCACAGGTTTTTTTTAAACATGTAGTATCTTCACATCCATTTTTTTTCTCCAAAGTAGCAGCAGCAAGGATCTTTTTCTCATGTAAACAGAATTGTGCAGTCTGAAGAAAACTGAGAGATCTCAATTCTCTCAAGTCAAAACATCAAATGAAGTATTAAGTGCACATGCACGTTTTGTGAACGGAACTAAAAAGATGTACTGTAGTCTATTAAAACTATTAAAATAACTATTAGCATTTTCAATGGTGCATTTCTTTTGTCCTCAGCTATAGCTCCTGTGTGAGAGGAAATGATGTTTCTATACAATACCCCCAAAAATGAAGGGCTCCTTGCTGTATGCAAGTTTTCTATATTCCCTTCAAGTGAGATTGTAGCTTTAGTTCCTCTTAATATGGTGGTGACAAAGGAGGGAAGAGGGAAAAAGCCTGAAACCAAACATACCAAAAAGAAGTGCCCATCCTCCCATAAACACCCAATGACAAAAGCAGTTCTGCAATGGGTTTTAAGAAGCAGCAACATCCTGCTCTTAAGAAGAGAGCACCAAAGGGTTTCCAGGCACAGACAGTCACCTGAGAGGTGCAGGTTACTTCTGCCACGTCTCTCACTTCACTGGCCACGGCAGAGAGATGCCAAGGGCAGCCTTTGGCTCACTCAGAGCAGGCCTGCAGAGAGCACCTGCTGTCTGCTGAGCACAAGGCTCTGACTCCTGCACAACATGGGGATGCAAGTGCTTTCTGTGTACCAATGGCTGGAAATAATCTGGTCCTCAATAATGTCAGTTGCTTTAAATTTCATCTCTAGAGGTGTGGCTCTTCTGCTTTTGATCTTTTGATAGATAATTGTGCATGCTAGCCTGGGAAGGAAGATTTTCCTTTCCTAGTTAAACATTTAAGAGCAGACGGAGCCCTTCATTATTAAATGATTAAATATTAACTGGAAATGACGTATTACATTATACCCAGATGATCCTTTATCAATCTTAAACCGGCAATTACTTTACAGTAATAGCTCTAAAAGGAGCATTTCTCAGGGATGCATAACAACACAGTATTCTTTGAAATCTAGTCAATCAGGGAAAAATACCCTAGGGTAGAACCTACTCTCTCTCAACAGGCACGTGTTTAAGTTTAGCATAACCATGGCACCATAGCCTAGCCAAGGAATAGGCTCTATGTATTTGTTTGCAATACCTCAATCAGCCTAAGAAGCCAGTATTAGAAAGAAAAAGCACTGTATATTATTCTGTGCTAGATATACATAGTACTTGAACTCTTATTTAAATGTTAAATTTAAACAAGGAGAGAAAAAAAATATTTCCCTGTATGAAAATGAAATTATTGCCAGACTGAGTTTTTGCACTTTTTCCCCTCAAAGCAGCACAGGAAGAAATTGAAATGTAGTATTATCTACTAGGAGGTACATCCCCTCAGTTGGAGCACCACTATTATCACCTATTTTACTCTCTCTTCCTAGCTGCTTATAATCACTTTTTCAGCAAATATGAACATTTGCTGAAAAGGATGAAAGCAAAGCACAGATGTCAGAATTACTCCAGGAATATGCAGATGCTTCTGTTCAATGCCAGCTCCAGTTATCAATCTTCTCTTTCTTCTACTACTAAAACTCTGTTTTCTAAATAATAATAAAGTGAAGCTTTTTTGATATTCACATCTTGTTTGTGTATCTGATTGTCTGAAGATTCTTCTGCATGATTGTACACACAAAAATTGACATCTAAAATGGTGGCAAAACACTGCAAATAGCCCATATAAACACAACCCACACCACTGAAGTTAAATTCCTTAGAAGATAATCCCCTTTTAATATATAGCATAAAAAAAAAATCTCTATCTAAAAGAAATGCCCTCTAGACCATCATCCTTAGGGATCAAAGATCAGATCCTCAGTCAGCATTAAATTTTGTACTGTAACAAAGAGGTTTTACAGGACCTTTTAAGAAAGTATAGAAACTAATCTCACAAACTTATTGTACCTTTCCAGAATAAGCATAGCTTGTCTCTGACAAACTTGTACCTATAATGATTGCAGTTTGCATAAAGCATAAAGTTCAGAGTTACTCACCCTGGTATGTCAAAGCAGATAGTTAGTAGCATTATGTTGGGAGTATTTTAACTCCCTTGCTTATTATTGCAGAAAAGTTGCTACTGAAATGGCTTTTCAAAAATTACGTTTATTAATTTCTATCCTTTAAAGAAAAGCCAAGGAGAAGGTAGAGATTTCATACAAAATAACAACAATTTACAATAATTTAAATTCAGTTATTTCAAATCTAGGAAAAGAAAAATGCTGGCTATTTCCCATGTTTGTAACAATGTAACTGCAATTATTTATTTAGATAATCAATGAGAGGAAGTCATCCAGGAATAAAGACCATCGCTGGATTCTTAAGTGCTATGGCTTTTCTAAAAGCTGAGAAAAAATAACTCAGTTCTTCCAACAGTGCAAACATTTCCAACAGCAAAACAAAACAAAAAGGCAGCAAGATGAGCGTTTTTGGGAATCTTCTTTAAAATTAAAAGAAACAATGTGTAATGACTTCAGAAGGTGAGGAGCAATCCAACAGTGTCTAGAAACAGTGAACAGCAGCAGGGTCAAAATCTCAATCTTCTGTATCCACATCTGCTCTAGATGTCAGGACTTCTTTTATCATCAGTGGAGAGCAAGACAGAAATCTAGGATACAGCCCTTCTGACTTATGTCTCTCATTTAGTCCAGGGTGATGAACCACATGCCTAAACAAACAGCTTCTTCTCCCCAGGAGAAGAATCCAATCCACACAGTATGAAAAAAAGGTGGTAGGAAAAAGGGAATCAATATACAGGCACCTTCTGTTCAGCTCAGGAAAATACTGCCAAATGTATTAAAAATGTGTACAGTTTCAGTCTAATGACCTTTGAAACCAACCTGAGTGCAGGGCTATGCAAGTTCAAATGTGTGAAATGCTCCTGGACATGTTTAACCAAGATGTGTAACATACTTCTTTCTCTCTTAAAAACATCCACCCACTCATCATGTATTTTTTATATATATAATATATTTTTAAATATTGTAAATAAATAACATTTAAAATAACATTTAAAATATTTAAAATATTTAAAAATCTGTATTGGAAACTTTATTTTAGAGGTCAAGATATTTGTAACTTCATTATGGTACCTGATTATTTCCAATAAATTTTAAAGTCACTGCAACATTTATTAAAGTTGATCTTAAATGTCATCCTCTTGAGCCAGATGTGTCACCACTCAAGGTACCAGATTCACTACTATGCCAGACAATCTCATTTAATGCAGTTGGCTCATCTTTATCTAAAGATATATTTAAAGAAGATGAGTCTTGAAATCAGAGAAGGCAGTGCTGTTACTACTTGTTACTTAGAATTAGGGTGAATTTATACTTCCCACACAGACAATTGGAATTGAAAAGAGCTGTACCACAAAACATGAACAGCTTTTTCTCATAGTTAGGATTTGAGATTTTGAGATCCTGCTACATAATGGAAGTAAAGCATGACCACATTACACATATTTAATATGTTCCAAGAACAACAAGAAAAAGCTATTATCTATGTGCCATTCTTTGGTCTGCACCAGCCTCCCACTGAAATAAATGGGTCACTGAAAGAAAGTCCTGTGGACTCATTTTTAAAGGAAGACTGCAATTTCAAGACAACTGAAGATCAGAACAAAACCCGGTTCAAATTTTTACATTTACCTTTGTCAAAATTAAATAAATATAGCTGAGTTCACAAAGAAAACAAGAGAGAGGCTCTCACACATAGACTCTAATGTTCCTGCTTAGGAAAGTTCCCTACTATTGTGATTTCAAAGTTACATCCTTCAGCAAAATTGGAATGTAAGGATACAATTCCTTTCCTGTTCACATCTCCACGCTTTCCACTTGCACAAGCTGTCACCAGCAAAAATACAGCTCAGGCATGTCTACAGTGCCCAGTGTTGACAAACACAGGCTCATTTTGCCTGTACATTCATTGGCTTTAAACCAGCTGCATTAGTTCAGTAGCTTGTGCACAGCTTATCGGCTCAAGCACAGTACTGTGGGAGCACAGCTACACAGCTTCCCAGCCAGGCATGGCTGGAGTCCAAGGAGCTTGGAGCACAGGCAAAGAGTGTGGATCTGTCTAAAGCACTCTTACCATGGCAGATGGATGGAGTTACACACAAAGAAAACAGATTGCATTTGCTCCATTTATAGTATGTGCTTGTCATCCAGAAGACAAGATATACTGAGGTCATCATTAAAAAGAAGATGGTTCCCTACCACTGCCACACAATAAAATACAACAGCTCTTTCCTATGTATTAAAATCTCAGACTACTGAAAGATGCCACCATGTTATAAATATTGGCCATAAATGTGTTTTACAGCTCACTGTTGCATATTTCTGTTCCAGTAAATACTAAGTTCATCATTCTCTTTGCAAAGTTGAGCATTGACAGGTTCCTTTTTAAACCCTGTGTCTCGATCAGTATTGTCTAGATATCACTCTAGATTACAGAAA
Source organism: Notiomystis cincta (assembly GCA_013398075.1). Classification (NCBI taxonomy): domain Eukaryota; kingdom Metazoa; phylum Chordata; class Aves; order Passeriformes; family Notiomystidae; genus Notiomystis; species Notiomystis cincta. The sequence continues at coordinate 138,402 of VZRX01005596.1, read as the reverse complement.
TCTAATCTTTTAAAACATCAATGTATTTTTATTGACAAGCTGCACATTCCCACTCCCAGGTTCTTCAAAGAGTCTCTTTGCTGAAATTCAGACAACACTGGGGGCTCAGAGTATGCTCTGACAGGTCACACTCTTGGCTGTGAGAGGACTGCTGTGGAGGTCACCTCTGTTGGGGGCTGGAGTCAGTCTCTGATGCTGAACACTGCTGCTCAGCTCAGTGAAACCAGTCCCACCATCTTACTTGTTCCCTCACTCAGCCTGCAGGGAAAATAGCAGCTTGCCTCAGTGCCCATGTCTGGAGACTCTAGTCCATTCAGCTGCTGTTAAAGAGCAGAAGTGGGAGCAAGGTTTTACTCCCACATCCTGCAATTGCACTGATGATATGCTGCTTTGTCCCTCAGCTGTGCTGGCTTTATGTACCACTGGAAGGTACACAGAAAGGAGCCTAAAAACAGCATAGACATTTTTCAGTTGAATACATTGCTACAACTTACTAACCTTGTTTTGATGTTTTTGTTGCAATAACTTGTAATTATACACACAATTCTTCTAAGTAGATTTTATTAGCAGTAAATCCAATTTGACTGGATGCCTTTCTTGAAGTACATTCTCCCTTCTCCCTCACCTCCCCATTCCCACCCCCAAGTTCTGAATTACAATATTGTAATTTGCACTTTCTGGTATTTTGACTATGCTACCACTGTAATTTAGATGTCTGGCATGTCAATGTCATTCCTGAACCAAGCAAGACTGTGAATAACACTGTAGCACAATATATTAACTATGCATAACACCTCCTTGACCTCAAATTTCAAAACACTTAAAAAAAAAAAAAGAAAAAAGATTAGAAGTCCATGAGTGACTTACTTTTGCATTCAGAGGGCACACAGACAATGCACTCCTAAAAAGCTGTTCTTCTGACCTCCACTGACTGCTGCGGAGCGCACAGCGCATCACGTTTATCAACAAGATTCCAAGTACTGCCACTGCAAGAATTTTCTTAAGGAAAGAGAGCCAAGTTAAGAAACAGATCTTGCAACTGAACAATTTCATCATCAGCTTTACTGATTATTTTGATGGTACCTTTTTCTTGGCTTGCTTACTCAAGAGACTAAATCCATACGTAAAGAGAATACAATATCCAATACTGGGGAGGTAGATGACTCTCTCTGCAACAACAAATCCTACTCGGAAGAAGAGATTACTTGCAGGAAGAAAAGGGATAATAAGAAATCCAAGTCCCAGTGTGAGGATTCTGAAAATAAGAAGCAGATTCTCAGATTAACTACAAATCTTAACAAAAGTGCCTTTTCCACTTAACGTACAAATTTTATTTAAACATTGTAGAAGGATGTGCATATAGAACAGGGCATTCAAACACAGCCTTTGAGAGCCACTAAGATCAAATTTCAGTGAAGCACTTTAAAAATCACTGCTATAATTTCCAGAAAAGAAATATTCATGCTTCCAGGCCAGAAAATAGCCCCATTACATATTAATTACATAACTCCTATTTAAAATACACAGTCAGGGAAAGTCATGGTAAAAGCTACTTGTCTATTTTTGGACCTAGTAAGACAGTAATGGGGGCAAAAACATAAGTCACTGTTAAAGAAGAAACTCAGGTACACATTCAACCAAGAGGGTGGTTTTTCTCCTAACAAACACATCAATAGTAGAATCCATTGTGGTTAACCACTTGAAAGTTAGTAATCTATCCTCTTCCTATACTCAGAAGAGACATAAGCTTTTCGAGGGCAATTTGGCTTCCTTTTTTAGGCACCAGTGTTAGCATCCTCAGCAGGTAGCTCTTTATGGATCAGACAAAAGAAACTAGGTACCTCACTTTTACAGAGCTGACATGAGGGAATAAGAACCTCAGGTCCATGTCAGGTATTTCTTACGAAGGCCACGGGCATGGTAATTTTCTATTCTAATTTATTACAAATGCATCTCTACACTGTAAGGTAGATGTGTCTTCTTGCTTATTTCTCATCCCCAAGAGTCTTAGGCCTTCACTATACTTTTTTGTCTTCACTTTTTACTAAAAAACTATTTCGCAATAAAGGCTTAGTGACTGCATTTTTGCTAGGAAGTATGACATCACTTGCAGCAAGAATTCCACCCCCTCTCCAAAATGATTTATCTGAGCAAATAAGTATGGGAACAGCAGAAAGGCAGGCAGGTGTGCTGTTAATATTTGAAGGGATGAGAGGGAAGTAAAGAATAAGAAAATATTTTGCATTCTGAACAACAGAATTACCTGTGTCGCTGATAAAAGGAAGACTGTGGAAAATGTGGGCCCTCTCTGGAAGCAAATGGGAAGCCTGGCTACCCAGGACATGGAGAAGGCTGAGGTATTTAACAACTTTTTTGCCTCAGTCTTCACCAGCAAGTGCTCCAACCACACCGCTCAAGTTGCATAAGGCAAAGGCAGAGACTGAGAGAATAAAGTAGGAAGAGCCTGCTGTAGGAAAAGGTCAGGCTCAAGAACATCTAAGGAACCTGACGGTGCACAACTCCATGGGATCTGGGTTAAGATGAATTTGCAGATCCCAAGGGAACCACTGGATGAAGTTGCTAAGATAGTGCTGAGCCCCTACGCATTACACTTGAGAAGTCACAAGAGCTCCCACTGAGCTGAAGTTCCCACTGACTGCAAAAGGGGAGACATAACCCTCATGTTTTAAATAGGTAAAAAGGCAGACAGAGGAAACTAGGTCAGCAGGCCACCTCAGTGCCTGGCAAGATCATGGAGCAGATCCTCCTGGAAAATATGCTGAGGCACATGGAAAATAAGGAGGTGACTGGTGAAAGCCAATCTGGCTTCACTAAGGAAAAATTGTGCCTGGCAAATTTTATAGCCTTCTACAGTGGAGTTAACAGTGTGTAAAAGAAGAGTAACTGATGTCATCTACCTGGTCTTTTGCAAAGTATTTGACACTGTCCAGCCTGATATCCTGATCTCTAAACTGGAGACATGGATTGACAGCTGGACCTCTTGGTGGATAAGGATGTGGCTGGATGGTTGCACTCAAAAGAGTTGCAGTCAGTGACTCAGTGTCCAGTGACAAGTGTTCCTCATTGGGACTGGCACTGTTTAACATCTTTGTGGGTGACATGGACAGTGGGTGAGTGCACCCTCAGCACACAACACCAGCTGTGCAATGCGGCTGACACACTGGAGGGAAGGGATCTGCATAGGAGAGGTGGGCTGAGGCAAACCTCATGAAATCCAAGTGCAAGGTCTGATACTTGGGTCAGGGCAATCCCAGGAACAAAGATGGGCTGGACAGAAAATGGCATGAGAGCAGCCCTGAGGAGGACTTGGGGGTGTTTGGTGATGAGAAGCTCAACACGACCCAGCAATGTGCNCCTATTTAAAATACACAGTCAGGGAAAGTCATGGTAAAAGCTACTTGTCTATTTTTGGACCTAGTAAGACAGTAATGGGGGCAAAAACATAAGTCACTGTTAAAGAAGAAACTCAGGTACACATTCAACCAAGAGGGTGGTTTTTCTCCTAACAAACACATCAATAGTAGAATCCATTGTGGTTAACCACTTGAAAGTTAGTAATCTATCCTCTTCCTATACTCAGAAGAGACATAAGCTTTTCGAGGGCAATTTGGCTTCCTTTTTTAGGCACCAGTGTTAGCATCCTCAGCAGGTAGCTCTTTATGGATCAGACAAAAGAAACTAGGTACCTCACTTTTACAGAGCTGACATGAGGGAATAAGAACCTCAGGTCCATGTCAGGTATTTCTTACGAAGGCCACGGGCATGGTAATTTTCTATTCTAATTTATTACAAATGCATCTCTACACTGTAAGGTAGATGTGTCTTCTTGCTTATTTCTCATCCCCAAGAGTCTTAGGCCTTCACTATACTTTTTTGTCTTCACTTTTTACTAAAAAACTATTTCGCAATAAAGGCTTAGTGACTGCATTTTTGCTAGGAAGTATGACATCACTTGCAGCAAGAATTCCACCCCCTCTCCAAAATGATTTATCTGAGCAAATAAGTATGGGAACAGCAGAAAGGCAGGCAGGTGTGCTGTTAATATTTGAAGGGATGAGAGGGAAGTAAAGAATAAGAAAATATTTTGCATTCTGAACAACAGAATTACCTGTGTCGCTGATAAAAGGAAGACTGTGGAAAATGTGGGCCCTCTCTGGAAGCAAATGGGAAGCCTGGCTACCCAGGACATGGAGAAGGCTGAGGTATTTAACAACTTTTTTGCCTCAGTCTTCACCAGCAAGTGCTCCAACCACACCGCTCAAGTTGCATAAGGCAAAGGCAGAGACTGAGAGAATAAAGTAGGAAGAGCCTGCTGTAGGAAAAGGTCAGGCTCAAGAACATCTAAGGAACCTGACGGTGCACAACTCCATGGGATCTGGGTTAAGATGAATTTGCAGATCCCAAGGGAACCACTGGATGAAGTTGCTAAGATAGTGCTGAGCCCCTACGCATTACACTTGAGAAGTCACAAGAGCTCCCACTGAGCTGAAGTTCCCACTGACTGCAAAAGGGGAGACATAACCCTCATGTTTTAAATAGGTAAAAAGGCAGACAGAGGAAACTAGGTCAGCAGGCCACCTCAGTGCCTGGCAAGATCATGGAGCAGATCCTCCTGGAAAATATGCTGAGGCACATGGAAAATAAGGAGGTGACTGGTGAAAGCCAATCTGGCTTCACTAAGGAAAAATTGTGCCTGGCAAATTTTATAGCCTTCTACAGTGGAGTTAACAGTGTGTAAAAGAAGAGTAACTGATGTCATCTACCTGGTCTTTTGCAAAGTATTTGACACTGTCCAGCCTGATATCCTGATCTCTAAACTGGAGACATGGATTGACAGCTGGACCTCTTGGTGGATAAGGATGTGGCTGGATGGTTGCACTCAAAAGAGTTGCAGTCAGTGACTCAGTGTCCAGTGACAAGTGTTCCTCATTGGGACTGGCACTGTTTAACATCTTTGTGGGTGACATGGACAGTGGGTGAGTGCACCCTCAGCACACAACACCAGCTGTGCAATGCGGCTGACACACTGGAGGGAAGGGATCTGCATAGGAGAGGTGGGCTGAGGCAAACCTCATGAAATCCAAGTGCAAGGTCTGATACTTGGGTCAGGGCAATCCCAGGAACAAAGATGGGCTGGACAGAAAATGGCATGAGAGCAGCCCTGAGGAGGACTTGGGGGTGTTTGGTGATGAGAAGCTCAACACGACCCAGCAATGTGCACTTGCAGCGCAGAAAGCCAACCCTCTCCTGGGTTGCAGCAAAGCACTGTGGCCAGCAGGGCAAGGGAGGTGGTCCTGCCCCTCTGCTCTGCTGAGATCCCAGCTGGAGTGCTGCATCCAGCTCTGGGGCCCCCAAGATAAGGAGGACTTGGACCTGTTGGAGTGAGTCCAGAGGTGGGCCATGAAGATGAGGAGAGGGCTGCAGCATGTCTCCTTTGAAGACAGGCTGAGACAGTTGGAGTTGTGCATCCTGGAGAAGAGACCTTCTAGCCACCTTCCAGTACCTAAAGGGGGCAACAAGAGAGCTAGAGAGGGGCTTTTCAAAAGGACATGTAGTGATAGTGGCCCATTCCTGGAAGTGATCAAAGCGAGGATAAACCTGGCTTTGAGAAACCTGATCTCATGGAAGGTGTTCCTGCCCATGGCAGGGGGACTGGAACTACCTGACCTTTAAGGTCCCTTCCAATTCAAACCATTCTATGATTGAGCAGTTGAAAAATTTTAAAGAACTGAGCAATTAAGTCTACATAAAATCCACAGGAACAGAACCTGCAAAGTTAAACAGAAGCCCTTAGTGAGAAAGAACGGTTTACAATATTTTTTTTAGTTCCTTTGGGTGAAGTACAAGTTGTGTTCTGGGTAGATACTGCGGGTCAAGCATTTTACTTTTTAACTGTATGACCATGGCCAGTATTTCTACCTTTCAAAGCACATCTCCTCTCTGCCATTATTAGGAGAAGATTACAGGAAATGATGACTTGTAAGAAGTAAGGGCAACAACATGCATAATTTCCTACTGCATTTTGAGCACACATTACTTTTTACCACCTACAGTGTTAAGGATCTCAAAACACCATTTCAGGAGAAAATATAAAGCAGCCATCCATGCCTCCTCCTCCAACTCTGTTTCCTACTAGTTGGTGTACAGTGATGGGCCCAAATTGGGATAAAACTGTAATGACAGCTATAAATATTTATTTGAACTGCATTTGCTAGACGCTGGTTCCACTGAATTGTTAAAATTATCAGTAGTGGATTTAACAAAATAATACTGTACTCAAGTTGGTCAGGCATTTAAAATTCATCACTGTCTCTTACCTTCTCTTATGGCTGTCTTCTGAGCACAGAGCTTGGCAGATCAGACCAATTAGGCAGAACCAAAGTGCTGCTAGTGCAATTATCCTCCAGTCGCTGACGGATTTAATGAGGGGTATGCAGCCCATTGACCAATCAAAACACAGCCACCAGGGACACAACAGCAACCATGCATTCAGAGAATAGTAGTAATTATAGTTTATAGCCTGTCAGTCAAAGAGAAAACAAACATTTATTTGATATTAAACTTGAAGGGGGGGGCAACTTTAGTCCTCTCTTCTCTCATTTCCCATGTAACAAAATAAAGAGGCCATGAATACTGTTAGACTACAACTATTTACATATCCATTACTATTACAGCTGTGAAATTAATTTTTAATTTTCTTTTAAACATAGCTAGGTGGCTCTCTAGTTCAAAGCAGGGAAATGCAATTCTGTCCTGTCCAATTCATATGTAAAAAGAACGATCTCTTAGAATAGCAGAAGACATCAAAAGACATCACCCACTGTTTTCATCCTTCATTCTCCATCTCCAGAAAGATCCTTAATGCCACCACAGGTAATAGCCAAGACATACTCCAAATACACCAGACTAGAACTTTGTGCTATTTTTTTCAGTTGTGAAATAAGATGAAAAGTCAAGTGCAGTATGTGGAAAAGGGATGAAAATCAGCAAAAGCTAATTTCTAGCAGGCATGGGAAAAATAGTGAGTAAATGACAGAGTGCTTCAATGTGTACAGTGCATGCTAAATTGAATGCAAAGAAGACACACAGTATGCTATTTTTAAAAAAATTGCAGAAAACCATCACAGCAGCACAACTGAAGGTGAGTCATCACACATATCCTGAAACGTAAAAACTGCCTACTGCATTGTTTCCTAGAAGCACAGAAAACTCAATTTTGTGACAAAGACAAATATTCTGAGCTGGCTGGAAAAAAAGCAACTTCATAACTTACTCTCACAAACAGACTGTCAGCAAATGAAGCTGGGTTGTCTACTTCAGTGAAAGCTGGTGGCCCCGTGCCCATAATCCTCCAGCGTATATAAAGTATACTGGCCCCTCCACACATCAACAGAGTTATCCTGAAAAGCAGCCCCTTCCTAAACAGCCCAGCATTCTACAGGAAAGAAAGAAAGAAAAAAACACCTCATATAGAAATATTATTTGTTCTCTTACCCAGCACATTCACATCTTTTTCACCTTTATCTCAGAAAGAAAAAGCTACTCCTGGGCATTTCTGCTATTAGAGTTGACATTTTAATTGGAAAGTATTTTTTTGCAAACATTTTAATTGCCTTCTCAATTAGGAAACAAAACTTGTTAGTTCAAAAAGACTCTTCTACAAATCCTCTGTAATTCTATAGCTGATGTAATTTTACATGGCAATTTCGGATGGAATTTGAGCAGAATACAGCCTTTAGTATATATTAAATGAATTTATCTTTTCTTTCTAAAATATAGGATGGTTACTTTGAGGACTTTGCTTTAAATAGCTATTTCCAGCTGACTGCTTGTCATGGAAAAATTTTGTCCACTTAGGTATCTTTAGAGGTAAAATTACAGGTACATACCAAGAAACTGGCACAGTTAGGAACTGAGAGGAATTATAAACTGAATTAAAATTTTCACACCCAAAAACATGATTAAAAAGATAATGACAGAGAGACACCCAAATCACTTACTTCAGGGTAAATTACCCAAGATCAGAAAAAGTTGTGTTTGATCTACATTAACTCAGTTGATTTACATCACACATTTTATAATATATACTGTAGGGTGTAAAGAAGGCAACTCACATAAAACACAGAGATGTGATGGTGTAGACTAATTTGACAGACTTTTATATCTTTTCCTCCAGAAAGTGTAACACATTTTCTCCAAGCACACATCATTTTCATAAATTTAAAAAAAAAACCCAAACAAATCCAAACCAAAAACTAAACCAGTGTACACTGTAGAGATTCCTCAAGCTTCACCAGTGGAGACTGGAAACAGAATCATCAGTAAGTATAACAATACACCAGTCAAAGCTTTAAGATGGCACAATAATTATTATTACCTCTTAGTGGAATTTGCTCTTTAGCAAGGACCACCATACTTATTTAGGAGATCAATATTAGCTATGTCAATTAAAAAAAAAACCTGGCTTCCTGAACAAAGACAGACATCTAACAGTGCCCTGGCTAAAGATACTTATTTTCTAAAAGGATGGAATTTAAAATTTAAATTTAAAACAAATTTTTAGATTGCTTTTTAGTATTTGTAATCAACAATGGAGTCATGATAAAATATTTAGTCGAATACCTAAAGATAAAGCAGTCTGTAATTTTGATTTTAGATTTAGAAGCTCAATGATTGCTTCCAACCTGGACATCTCAGTAACCAAAGTGACTACAATGAGGATTTAGGAATGGTTTTCCTATAAAATAGCTTTTGGAGAAAATTGTACTATGAAAAAAAAATCACATATAGTGAAAATTTATAACTGTTTTATGACAGATTAACTACACAAAATCTCTTTTCCAAGGCTTCATTTAATTTAACAATACATGCAGTTTCTTAAAGGCCAAATTTCACAATTGCCATGAAATCTCTCAGTAGGCAGAATTTGAAAGTGGAAGAAGTGTTTTTGTATCCTCTCTGATTTAGAGCTAACTGAAATCTGGCATGAAACTGAAACCTGCCTCAATCAAGAAGAAAAAAAAAATCTTCTTACTTGCAGAGTTTTAAAGATCTGCCTTTCAACAAAACAAAACAATCTTAGATACACTTCCTTGAAAAGAGCAGAACAGATTTTTTCAGGTATCAGGAGCTAAAATTCATTACTTCTACAAAAAGAGTAAGAGGGAAAAGGCACATCTGATGTTTTCTTCACTGAGACAGAACCATTTAAAAGTCACAAAACAGAAGCATCAATGCTCGTCATGCTTAAAGAATAATCCTCCAAAAAGGTTTGACTCTGATGCATTTCCCAGAATCACAGAATGGTTTGGGCTGGAAGGGATGCCATGGATATCTTTTGCTACATCAGTTTGCTCAAAGCCCTGTCATGTCTGGCCCAGAGCACTTCCAGAGATGGGGTATCCACAGCTTCTCTGGGTAACCTGCTCCAGTGCCTCACCACCCTCACTGTAAAGAATTTATTACTGGTCAAGCACTGGAACAGGCTTCCTAGAGAGGTGGTCTCCCTGGAGCATCAGTCTCTTCTCCATTCCAGATTAATCTCCTAGCCTAGTCAGGCACAGTCTGCCCTTGGTGAAGCTGGGTTGGCTGTCTCCAGTCACATCCCTGACATTCACATGTTTTGACATAACTTCCAGGAGGATCTGTTCCATGATCTTACCAGGCACTGATTGAGCCTGACTGGTCACTTTTTCCTGAGGTTCTACTTACTACCTTTTGTTTCCAGCACTTAATTCTGAACTGGCTTTGCTTTAGATCCCTACAGCTCTAGATGCTTCCCTTGTCATATTCTAGTTGACATTAGTCTCTTTATACAGCAAAACTCCCCTGCATTCCTATTTGCTACCTGAAATATTCCTGTACTCCTCACTTAGCCCTTCCTGGTCAAAGGAACTTCCCTTGATTCCCCCTGAAGCTCCTCATTTCACTCCTTGCAAAGGAATTTAAAAGCCCCACAGCACTTGTGCTGCTCAGAAACATTAATGAGACTCCTTTGCAGTGAAACCACTGACTGAAGCAAAGTACAAGGAATATTCTTTTGCTTTATTGAATGCTGGATGAGAATCTTAGCTGTTCAACAGCAGTGATGCTCTAGTAGGCTGTAGGTCTATTTGGCTGGTATCCATCATTGATCTGAGGCTGATAGTTTCTGTTATTTGCTTGCTAGTGCAAATACTAGGTGCCAGACTCTACTTGAGACAATACTTGAGAAAAAGTGACATCAGTGAAAGTCAAAAAAATCAATCCTTAGCAACTATCAGTGCTTACATAACTTTTTCTTTTAAACTCCAAAGCTACTAGGACCTGTTAACACAGTTTGTTTTTAATGTACTTGTCTAACTATGTCATTGAGAATCTGAATAAATCCCTCTCGCTCTTTATTCTGACAAAACCATTCCAAGTACCATTTCAGGTGTAGTTAGTGACCCTTGAGAACTTGTTCCATCAAGCAGTCAGCTGTTCCATGCCACTTTCTTAATGTACTATTGTGAAAATTATGGAAGGGATTTCACTATCCAAAGCAATTCTAAGAATACCCCACTACTGCTCATGTTGCTGCAAGGATGTCATAGCACATTGCCTTCCAAGGCTAACAATACATTTTTGTTTGGTTGGTGTGATTTGGGATTTTTTTTTCTAATTCTCAACAACAACAATGTCAGAAGCTGAATCTGTCTTTCAGGACATGAGTGTCTGAATGTCCAGAATGAACAAAATCTGTGTGAATGAAGAGAATGTCCAGGGACTCACCTCCAATGACTTGTCCTTATACAGTAACTTTCGAATGAGCTCCAAAAGATTTAACTTGTTAATCACCAGTGCATCAAACACTGCATTCAAACCCTAAGCAACCAAGAGAAAAATAACAGCATAAGATGAAGCAGCTAACCACAAATACTTTCTTTTGCTACATCTTAAATTGCACTTCTACCATTACTAACTGTACATCTTAATTCTGATTCCAAACAAATAGAGACATACATTGGTAGTAATGATGGCAGAATGGTAAATGGAGCTCAGATGAGTAGAGTAACATTTTACTGCAATGGGAATTCTTCTGCTACATGGAATAACCCTTCAGGGAATACCATGTACCAGCAAGCTAGATAACATATGCATGGTCACAACAGAATTCTGCTCTCCATCTTCTTCCCCAAATGTTCTGCAGTGTAAAAGTCAAAATGTAAGGCTTCTGTCAGTAAGGTGGAGTTTCTTTAAGCCTTCTACTTAGTTTTTGTTGTATGGTATCTTTGGACTTCCAGGTTTCAGAAATACTGTTTTTAAAGGGTACAGACAAAGGCTCAGAAAGATTTAACAGGTATCAGGCTTGCTTTCCTTGCAATTACAACAATATACACAATGGAAGTGGCTGGGGGAAAAAGGAAAAAAAAAAAAAAGAAGAGTTCTATATGACATCAGCCAGTACACATAAAACTAAAACATATTCAGTGTTTTGCAGGACTACACTTGCACATAACTACCTCCAAGCAGACAAACAAAGTATATAAATGTACCCAGGGGTAATTCTGTTGAGGTTACAAGCAAAACCAACCTTAGCATTTCCCCTTCAAAGTTTCAGCATAGCACCATGATAATTCTTGAGTATTTATCCTGTCTTCGAATAATTTCTGAAATTACCTCACTGTTCCAAAGACTAAATGGAAAAAGACCAGTAAAACTAGTTCCAGGTGAAGCAAAGAGCTGCTACACTAGGAGGCCACAAGCCCCTCACTAAGAGGCAAAGGGAAAGGACAGAAGGTAAGTTAGATAAGAAGACAAGAGTGTGGCTTGGTTCCATGTAGAAAGGCCACTTGGCAATTAAAAGGCTTTTGGCTCACTCACATGGAGATAGGAAGGCAAGAATTCTACTGAAAAATACATTCAGCCTCCAAGTAATCTTTTTAATGGGTGATTTACCCCTTTATCCCTCTGACCTGTGCCCCTTAGCACAACAATAAATATAATCATCCTAGCAATGCAACAGAAAACAAATAAAAAACCCAAATCCAATAATAATTCTGCGTCTGCTAGCTCAAATAATTACTTCACTGCTAGAGTAAATAATTACATCATGTTTTAAGAGAATTCCTTATGTTCTCCTTATAGATACTTTTGAAAAGTACACCACTCTACAAACATCTATGAAAAAATTCAGAATAAAAAAAAAAGTCCCAAATCAAGAAGTACTCTGTAATTTGTTTTCCCTTTTCACCTAGCAAGGACAAAAGGGTCCTTGCTGCAAAGAATATTCTGATTCTGTTATTTATGTCAGTTAAAGCTATAATTTATATATATGGCTATATAAAAGGTAAAAATCACAGATACAGCCTTTCAGGTGGCCAGTTTGGTCACCCAAAACTGCATTGTGTACATTGAAGTCATAAAAAGCCAGACCACAAAAAACACCAACAATAACATGTTTCCACAAACAGATCCTTAAATAAGGGACAAAAGCAAGAGATGCAGTACCAGAAGTGCAAAAACAATGGCCTTAATTATAATTACACTGTTCACAAGAGCAAGGGAGTGGAGCTTTTAAAAATGCTGTCCTCTGGTTATATCTTTGTTCACGGGCCTTTAATGAGAAGTTTGTAGTCTTGCTATGTCAAGAATTACATTCAAAACCAAGGGCAAAGAAAGTGAAACTAATGCTGTAAAACCTTTAAACTTTGAAAAAATATATGCAACCTGCTTACAAAAGTTAAAGTGAAAAACACTAACAGACTGGCAATGATACAATTAAGACAGATTTACCAGAATACTGCTTTTTGTCAACATTAACTAGTTTTCTGAACAGAATAAAAAGGTGTGCATGTCATTAGCTCTGGAGAAGATTCATTTCTTTAGACTTTACAGCTACACCTGACAGATGCTGAGGTCAAAATTCAGTTAATAAGAGAATTCTTACCAGTATTGTAATTCCTTGTTCTTTGCACAGCATGGCTATTGCACCTAGGACAACACTCACTAGCACCCAGAATACAGAAAACGTATGTCCTTCTTTACCTGTCAAAATAAAGAATGCCATAACTTCAGGCATTTTATACATTTAAAGGGAAATTAAAATAAGAATTTAAAAAATAAACAGCATTTAGTATTGCAGTCTTTTCTACCAGTCAAGATCTGCATCCACAGACTTAAAAAGCATAGGGCACGTCCTGCAATATGCTGGCATTTGTCCCTTTATTGCAGTCATCTTCTGTTCTTGGAGACATTAGAAATCTTCCTATTTGCTCAATGTTTTAGCCAGATTAATTACAATGGCAGAAGCTTCACATAGTTTTCACAATTCGTCATCTGCAAAGGTTAATTCCCAATATTTAGAGACATTTATCATCCTTAGCTACAGCTCTGTCATTACTGGCCACTCTCTTCCAAGCTACCATAAGAACAAGAAATCCTTTACAATAGTTACTCATGAAGTGTCACACACACAAACTGTTTTAACTGCAGTCTAGTCTACAAAGGCACAAGGAGCTGCTTCTCCAGGGCTGCTGCATTTAGCAGTACCTCATGTCATTTTATTATCACTGCAATAGAATGCCATGGAGCTCAAAAATGTCAGCATCTGAGCAGAAGCAGTTAGTCCTTGCACTCAGGAAGCAGTTTTACAGCAGGGTGAGGAACTCTGGGGTTAAGAGATCAAGAGCAACTACAGCTTCTCCTCAAAGAAAAAGTCTTTAAAGACTGTAGCTGGGTTTGGGTACTACAGGCAGGCATATCTGAGATGAATTTAACAATAAACCCTACTTCAGCCAAGGTACTGTCATGCACAGAATACACAGGTACTTCACATAAAAACATATCTGTCACAACCTCTACTCCATAGGTGCAAGCAACAGAGGGAAGCACTCTGCTCATTCAGAGGCAGTTTCTTGATTCAAGTAACATGGGCTCTACAGGCATCACAAGACTCCATCTTTGACTTGGCACGTGAAAAAACAAAGTTGAACTCTGCATTCATTGACTGAATCCCTTTCCTGCTTCCCTTGATCTCTAGAGCACTTCTTCTGCACTGCTAATGCAGGTTTGACCCTCGCTGCTTAAAGGGAGCTGCGAAAATGTTCTACAGAAAGGGTAAATGGCACGATTCAGATTAATTTCACCACAAGCAGGCACCTACACCTAAGCCAGTACACGAGGCCATGAGAAGAGGACACCTTCAGGGATTAAGTGACCTAATTAAATGCAGCTGAACACCCTTCAGAGCAGTAACTCTGCACTGATGATACAGGGAAACCAGTACACTACCTCAGATGTTGTTGGGGTCAGACACAAAGCATAACCACAAGTGTGAAAAAGGATCTGCTGACATTGGCCTCCTCTTTCATTTTGAACCAGGCTACTTCCTCTGTGGCAGAGAGCAGAATTTTTAATAAAAATATGTGGCACAACGGGTTTTGAGGTTACTTCTAACAGTCCTTTCTTACCTAAGCCTTCTACAGCTTTAACAGAGTGAATACTAAGATGTCTGAGATTCACCATTGCAATACATAGAGGGCATTCAATTCTTCTCCCTCCACTCCAAATTATGTCTCCAGAGGTGAGGTAAGACTTAAACATTAGAGGTGCAGATGTTGTAAGGATGAAAGAAAGCCTTCTCTTAGGAAAGAAGTCATACACATCTGAATAATGCCAAAGCAAAGTAAGAAAATACATAATGACTAAAGAGACATTGGAAGCAGAAAAATTAAAATGCAACAGAGGAACTGCAGCCCACATCAATTATACAGAACAGCTGAGGGCTGTAACTCATGGAGGAAAGAGCTTCAACATTTGTTCTATGAGTACTGCTAAGACAGAAAGAATTCTGTCAAAATACATCCTTTCAAGGAGCTCTTCAACTTTTCAGACTTTGCAGTACAACAGACTGTTCGGCCAGTTCTTGAAAACCGGTTTTGTTTTTTATTTTTTTTTTAATGTAGAAATAAACTAGCACAGAGAATGCAAGGATAGAAGGCAAAGTAAATTGACTGTGTTCACAAAATGATCATCAATCATCATCAGTAAATGTAAAAAGGAAAACAGTGAAGACAGCCAATGGACTTTACTGTGTTTATGGAAGTAGACTTTCTTCCATTGAGAGATTTCTTCTTCTCAGAACCAAATCCTAGTGGAAAGGAGTCAGGACAAATAAGCACTTATCAGGGAAGCAGTATTCAGTACACAAATACAAATTATCTTAACACAGAAGATAGTGGGAAGCATATATAGTAAGAGCCCAGCTGGCAATTCACAAATGCTTTGATGATTCAAAATATAAGAGTAATAGTAAAAAGGAAATTAGGTCAAATCATCAAGGACAAGTGTAATAGCAGCACATTCATACAGGAAAACAAACACAGAAAGGTCACATCACAAAATGAGAAAAGGTAATGTATGTAAAGAACAAAACCCCACAATTCCATAGATATATTAGTAAGAAGAGTAGTGAGGAAGAAGTTATTCCAATATTCATTGGCAAATAAAATGGACAATGCCAAGAAAATGGAAGTGTTCTGTGCCTTTTTCCTTCATTTTTTCCCAAAAAGGTCAGCTGCAATCAGATGGCAAGTACAACATCAGCAGAAATGGAGTAAGAACAAAGGCAAAAATAGTGAATTACATGACACAGAATTTACAGAAAAGTTAATTTGCTTTAAATTACAACTGGTTACCTTCACTTCAACAGGTTCTATATAACCCAGCATAACCTCAACTGTTACCTCTAAGAAATCATGAAAGATACAAGAGAATCCAGGAGCTTGAAATAAAATAAAGCAATGCCTACATGTCTACTTTTGAAAAGGAACAAAAATATGAAAGGGTAGACGAAAGATACAAAGCCAAGCTGACTGGTCAAAATTACCAAAGAAATGCTCCACTTAGAGAAAATATTTTCTAGGTAACACTTTAAAACATAATTGAATATGATTGTTTGCCAAATATTTTAGTCATTTACATAGAACTAAGTATAACTTTTGACTTGGACAGAAAAAAAAAAGTCTTCCTCATAAAAGGAAATCTGTAAACATCCTATATTTTGACTTTGCAAAGGCATGAGAATACCACTTGGAAACAGTGTGAAATATGCCACAAAAAAAATACAGGCTGCATGAAGTTGGTTTAGAACGGGTACAAATAACAGCTGGAAAACTACAGTAAGATACCAGCTTGCTGTGAAAAAAAGTAAAGATAACATTCTGTACTGGATTCCTCCTTTGTCCTTATTCCATTTGGATGATGGAATACGAAATATGCTTATTAGGACCAGAAGTGCTGCCAGGCTGAATGGCCAGGAAGCATACAAAGAAATCAGAATTCCACTGACAAACTGGAAAAACTACAAAATCATGTAATAGCTTGGTTTGGAAGGGACCTTATGGGTCATCTAATTCCACACCCCCTGCTGTGGGCAGGGACACCTTCCAGTAGACCAGGTTGCTCAGAGCCCCATCCAACCTGACCTGGAGAAATGGTCTAGCCAAATCAAAGAAAATCGAAGCCATTCAATAGGCATACACTCAAAGTTGTGCAAAACCAAGTCTGTCTTCTTGTGAACATCCCAAGTCTCAAATGAATGAGAAAGAAATTGTCTCAGTTTGTCCAGCAAAGCCAAGCTTAACTCACAAAGGTGATAAAAACACCCAGCAAAAGAGAAATAATGAAGGTCCCAAAAAATGAGCATCAAAGACCTGGACTTCAGTAAGGCTTTTGACAGAGTCTCCCATTAGATCCTCACAGAGAAGCTGTTGCTGAACAGGGTGGATGTGCAGAGAGTGAGGTGGACTGAAAACTGTCTGAATGGCTTGTCCAGAGGGTGGTGATCACTGGCACAAAGTCTAATTGAAGGCCAGTGTACTCAGGGGTCAATATTGGGTCCAGTCCTATTCAACATCTTCAGTAATGACTTGGATGATGGGGCAGAGGGCACCCTCAGCACATTTGATGACACCAAGCTGGGAGGAGTGGCTGTTACACCAGAGGGTTGTGCTGCCCAGAAGGACCATGTCAGGCTGGAGAAATGGTCTGGCAGAAACCTTATGGTTTAATGAGGGGAACTGCAAAATCCTGCAGTAAAGCCTCCTAGACAATTGGCTCTAGGTGACCCTGTGTGGGCAGATCAGCTCAGGTGACCTCAAGGCCCCTCCAACTTCAACTGCTCTGTGATTCTGTAATCAAGATCTCCTCCTGAAAAGCATAATCTCTCTTCCTTTGTTTTCTTTTGCAGCCTCAAAAAATCAACAGTTATACAGAGAATTGTAATGTTAACAAAATTCATCAGTGATTAAACTTCAAAGAGAAAGAATTTCAATTAAGAAACATTTTATTTTGTACTTATTCCTGGGTCAATATGCACAACACCCCTCCATCCCCACCACCCCCTGCCTCAGCTGCAGAAATCTCAGCAAACTAGGCTGGCAAAATAAATAAAAAGGACCATCATTCAGCAATGCCTTCAATTTTCTTTTTTTTTTAAACAGCAATTTGAAAATGTAAAGCACAGCATTAGTACTTATTATGAGATATACACATGCCAAGAGAAGTATTCAGTCTAACAAAGCATATTCCACTAATATGGCGCTGCTTCCCACCAGAAAAATCTTGTGTCAGAAAACGAAATCAATCTTTCATTGGCGCCTGTGCCTGGTTGAAACTGGTACACCATATTGTGAGTGGGCATTTTGCCACTCTAACAGATGGACAAAATTGTAAGCATGCCAAAGAAAGAGAGTACTTGCTTATTTTTTTTTTTAAGCTGGAAAAATATAGTGTTTCTACACAAACCCAAAAAGCGTTGCTCAGATGGTCCCTCTTTAGGAGCACATGAAATCTGAAAGTTGAGGGGATTCAATAAAATACCTCTGTAAACCATAAACAAGCCATGAGAGCTCCTCCATTTAGACTGCTAGACTTGAGTACAAGCATTTCTAGGGCAAGGATGCATACACAAAGTGTTTTATGGTGTAGAATTGACTGATCCTAAATTTACGAGCGACACATTGACAGCGCACTTAAACACTAATCCTATTTCAAGAGACCTTATTTTCTGGTGTCCTAAATCCACAGATCAATGTAAACAAACTCCTTAGAGGTGAAGGATATGAAGAAAATGCTACATTTAAACTACCAATCTCAGTTTTATCGTAAAGCCAAACTAACAATATCCAAAGCAATTACTACCAATTCAGACACTTAGGCATTCAGCATTTCCTTCTTCAAACCCAGCTAAGCAACTTAGAGTCAGTCAAGTGACAGTTTGGAACAGTTTAAGGAGTCACCATCTCCAGGTGAAACACAGCATTCTGTGAAAGCACCTACCTACTCCTCTGGGGGTTGAAGCAAAGTAAGTTATGTTAAGTTCCTGCAGGAAGTTTTAATTTTCAGCTGAAATGGATCACAAACACTCATATATTCCATTAATGTGCCCTGTCTGTGGGGATGGTGTCTTCCAACTGAACTCCTACAAATATTCTTCTAACCAAGCTCTAAGATTTTCCTGCTTGTGAATTGCTAAGCAAAGGGGGAAGAATTACATAGTCTTAAAAGATCACATAAGAATCCACTGTAGGAATTAAGTTAAGCCCGAGATCTCCTTGTGTGTCTCCAAACGTACATATTACTGCAGCTCAGCTCAGTGTTTCACTTAATAATGATATTACAGTCAGAAATGCCATTCCTAAACACATCCAGCCATCTTTACCTAGAGGCCACACTAAGGAGGCATCTATCCCCTGAATTACAACCTCTTGGAGAAATTAAAGTTAGCATTAATTCTACCAGAAAAAAAGTCATTGTGTTTCCTCACTCAACTAAAATCATAAAATTGTTAGGTTTTTCACTTACAACTATTCCCTCACAATGTGTTCAGATGTGAACACTAGGGCACACAGTTGAAAAATCAGGGTCCACATGTTTAACAATAGTAAATACCTCTTGATCAACTGCAAAAGAGCTAACAAATTCCCCATATCTTAAAAATGATCTCTTTCACACAGGAGACTTAAATATTTCCAATCTGTAGGAAAACTTCCATAATACAAACCTCCAATATTCACAAAACTCATCGCTCCTTCGCATGCTTTATTAAATTACCAATGAACTAGTAGATGATTAATGGACAACTACACAAAACATAACAAAACAGAAACACACAACCAGAACAAAGCAGTTTTTAGATGTCACAGCATATGAGCAAAGAGTTGACCCCCTATTTAATATCCACACCAATATCATTCACGCAGACCAAGCCATGAACTCCTCATTTTACGTTACTCAGAGATCGCCAGTGCAGATGGCAAATACGTGCAACTGGATCACTGTCAAAACTGGAGACAAAGGAAGGCAAAACTGAATACTACAGCAGTTTTAAATTGCCTTATGAATTCCCAGAGAAGCTGCATTAAAATTCAACAAAGTTAATAACCCACAATTCCCTTCAGAACATACCTAAACAGTTGTCAGCTCTTGCTGTCTCCAAAGCCTATGCAGTGGATTTGTCCCCACAGTTGTGTTTAAAACAGCAGGACAGAATGAGAACAACAGATTAGTTCCTTGCAATTATAAATGTTATCCTTTCAAAATGCTAACTTCAAAAACGGTACACTGGGAAAAAGTAACAAAATTGTAGAACTTCAATATGACATAATTATAGCCCACATAGTTAAATGCCTACACTTTAAAAAAACAAAAAAAAAGCTTCAGATTCTGGCTAAAAGAAACTGTCTATCCAAAAATCCACTGAAACCACAAATAAATCAGGCAAACAAGCTGCAGTATATCTTGAGCTTTACAAACCCCATTATTTTCCTTTGGAAGTTTTCCAGCCTGACATTGATATTTTTCTGATCTCCTGACTGTTTTCACTATTACATACACTTTCCCCATAGTACTTCCAAATCCTCCTCAGACATTTTATGAGTTCCTACTCCCACACACAAAAAAAATGATAAATCTTTATATTAATTTTCTCAAGTGAAAATAAGCACTAACCAGTCTCTCATACATGATTTTTGACCCCTTTTCTTTAAAGAATGACAATTCATTAACTGTGTCTAAACTAGTGAAAACATAAACAGATTTTCTGAATTCAGTCATACGCAAATTTCACATTACCTTGCTACAAGAATAGTCAGGTTCTTTATTTAAAACTCATATCTGTCTGATAATAGCATTGGGATGCTGCTGGTAGCCAAAAAATATATGTTACTGACCCAACCATATCAGTAGCATCAAATCAGGCTTTTCAGGGCTTGTTTTACTCTGATACTCACTTAAGTTCACAAAATAAAAACAAACTGGTATCAAATATGTTTTGGTAACCATATTCAAAAGACAGTAGAAATGCAGTCCACAAATCTTGATGGTCTGCAGAGTTGTACCCTCTTTTAAGTGCTCTAAAAAGTCACACTACAATGCATCTGTTGGTAACAAATTAAAAAAAAAAAAATCAACCTTTGATAATTCTTCTACTCTTTGTAAAAATTTGGTGAGCTAAGCTCTATATAAATGTGACAGCCAAATCCAGGAACAAATTCACATGCAGTTGACCTGACAGTTCAGGGCAATGCTTCCCTTTAATATACAAAAACCCAGCAGGACAAAAGGAAATAGGATGTTAGAACAAACTGGTATAATCCACTTTTGTATAGGATCACTATAAAGCATCTCTGTTTGATTAAGAACATAAACCTGATGCACAGAGGGGTTATTGGTTGTTTTCTCCCTCTCTTTTCTCACAAACAACGACTATTTAACAAAGATAAATTACCTTCTTGGCCTGACCTAGAAAATGATGTAAGAACAGCTCTTAACTTGCTCTAGGTCTAGTAACATGCATTGGCAGTATCAGAGACATTCTGGATCTTGAGGATTTGACATCAGAAGGAAAGCATTCTAAGACAAAAAAAAGTACTTTTGTTTTTGCTGCTTTGGAGACATTGTCTAAGTCTGCTTTTTAAATCATATGTGCATATTTTTAAAATGCTTGTTCTTATATTCACAGTGTGATTCACAGCTTACATTTGGGATTGGCTCCTTCAATCTATGCAGAATCAAACTCAGCTAAAGTTAGATAAAAGTTCTTTACTCCTTATTTAACCTGTTATTTGAGAGTACCTAGAAGAACTGCTCACAAAAGAAGGAAATTCATACCACCAAAATGGAGGTATCAAAGGGTAAAACTTTCTATTTACTTTGGAAACTGCTGGAGAGGCACACTCTACTACAGCCACTTCCCCATATTTGGCTACCTTTTCCTGAAACCTTTCATACAAAGAATCACAGAACAGCTCAGTTTGGAAGGGGCCTCCAGAGATCACCTGGTCCAGTCTTTGAGGGAAAGGGAGCCTAGACAAGATGACCCAGAACCCTGTTCAAATGCATCTTGAAAACCTCCAGTCATGGGGACTCTGCCACAGCTCTGGAGAGACTGTTGAAGTGATTGATTGCTCTTGCTGTAAAAAAAGTCTTCCTCATGTCAAGGTGAAACCTTTCCCACTGCAACTGCACCCACTGCCCTTTGTCTTCATCACGTAGCTCCTTGTGAAGAGAGATCCTCCATTCTCTTTGTAGCTGCCCTTTCCAATACAGACACACCCCTTTCCTACACAAGCACTCATGTTCAAACAGCTGTAGCTTGGACCAACCCTCCTCCACAAAGGAAAATATAATTATAATAAGGGCATCAGATAAAGCTTGTGGTCTTTGGTGGGGTTCAGCTAGAGGATACATGGATACAGTGCTGAACAGGACTGTTGTTTGGAGGGACTTGACAAGCTGGAGGAATGAATCTCATGAAAATCAAAGACAGCACCATGCAGCAGTTAAGGCCTGGGCAGCAGCTCTGCAGAAAAAGGTCTGGAGTGCCTGGCTGATAAGCTGCTGGCTGATAAATCAGTAGTGTGCCTTTGCAGCAATCACAGTTAAAGACTCAAGTATGCAACCTGGATACAAATTCTTGTGTACAAAGAAAGTCTAAATTTCTTCAAGAAGTTGCTGAGGGAAAAGCAGGCAGTGAAGGTGACAAGAAACAATGAAAACTGATCTGAAAGATGATCTTGGCAGACTGTAATTTTCCTTGGCAAAACTGCTTAAAAGACACATCTGCTCCCCTATTATGATGTAATGCCCAATAAAAATCACTAAGGGCTGCTTAGTACCTTGTTTTTGCAACATTTTTCTTCTTCTGTATCAATGCACAAATTTCAGTCCAAGAATATTATTACATTGACACTGATTTCTGAAAGTTATTAAACTGGTCTTCACAAGCTGAAGAGCATCCTTAACCAGAATACATATCCTTAATCATTTCCAACACATCCTCCATAACAAAATAGTTAGAGAGTCCTAAATAATTGTCTCCACTGGTCATCCTAAGAATTTGGCTCTTGAGTTCTTCAAGCAAAGATTGCTATATAAGTCTACCTGAGACACTGGAAAACACATAAGGCAGTATTTTGATAGTCTATCTTACTTTACCCCTAATAGAAGAAACATCATAAGCACAATCATATCCAATAAAATAGAGAAGAGAATAAACAAACAAGCAAGAACCCAAGGCCAATTTTCATCAAGAAATCATTAGCTCAGTTGAAAGAAATTAAATCTACTTAAAGGGAAGAAAAATATATCTGAAGTAAACAGGACTCGTCCTAAGTAACATTTGAAATGGCAAGATAAACTTATATCAGCAACAGGAATATGCACAATAGTTCCAAACAACCTAAACTGAACCAGCAGGAGCTGTTCCCAGCATCTTACAGCTCGCTGTGGACTCTCTCCCCTCAGCCCACACTGAGCTCTGTGAGATGCCATAACTATGTTGTTAAGCCAGATCACAAAGTCAGCTCAGGTACCTCTGCAATACACTGCCAGCTCTGGTTAATCATTA
The DNA here is from genome assembly GCA_013398075.1 of Notiomystis cincta. NCBI lineage: Eukaryota > Metazoa > Chordata > Aves > Passeriformes > Notiomystidae > Notiomystis > Notiomystis cincta. Next base: position 115,508 of record VZRX01005596.1, on the reverse strand, counting down.
CACACCATGCCTACTGAACCACAGACAAGCTCTTCTCAACAACAAGCTCCTTGTGGGTTCACCAAATGATTCCTGCATTTCCTGGGGTAGAGCACATTCAGGTACCAGACTGCACGTCCTGCACAGCTTTGCATAGTCATGAACTCGTGCTTTCTTGTGTGCTTATTTAACAGAGCCCCAAGATAATTTCTCCACAACTGTATTTGAACTGCCATCCTGCATTCAGATCAAATAATATAAGAGATCTAAAAGCTCACTTGAAAAAAACATCTACAAAGGAATTGTTCATGTTAAACACAGCTGTCTTACAAAAACTCTGTGAGTAACACTACGTTCAGCCTTATATGCCAGCACTTGCATATTGCAGGAATTTAGAGGGCTTAGTCATATGAATAATTCTTTACAATTCATTAAAAATACAAATAAGGTTCCGAAAGTTGACTCCCATTTAAGACATCCCAACATAATGGCATAAAAAGTAGTAAAATATTTATGAATATACATTTGTAGGTTTGATTTCTTCCTAAAATACATATTAAAATACTTCATTACAGTCCTAAACAATAAAACATTTAGCAAATAAGCCTGTCATAAAATGGATTTTTCTTAAAATAAATTCAGTGTTTAACAGGCATTAGGGACAGCAGCCTTTTCAAAATTTTTAACAATACATAGCTGCTAGAGCAGAGTTTTAAAAAAATATATATTTTATGAGGGTAAACAAATCAATCTGACATTTTAAATTTTGCTATACTTCACTGGAACATACAAATGCTGAAAATATACACAATAAGAAATTAAAAGGGCAAACAGAATGCTTACTTTCTCTAAATGCTTTACAGTAGCCAAGGAATGACAACAAGAAGAACAGGGCACACAGTAGGTCTGCTCTGCCAACAATCCCAGCAACCTTCAAAAAAAAAAAAAAAAAGTTTCAAATTACCAGATTTTTATTCTTAGAAAACCTGAAGTAAAGGTCCACATACAAAGTGAAATATATAATAGAATGTAACTCTATCACTTTTTTTTTCTTTAACTTGGTTTACTGCATTAGTTATATCTCTTTATGGCTTTTTTTTTTTAGGAAATGAAGGAGGACTTCACTGAATAAAATTTAGACTCTACACAATTCCATCTGTTTTTTGGATCAAATTGCATTTTAGTAGAACTTAGAAAACATGAAGGTATAAAACAGTTTGGGTTGGAAGTGACTTTATATACCATCTCATTCCAATCCCCTACCTTTCACTAATCAGGCTTCTCAGAGCTCCATCCAACCTGGCCTTGAACACTTCCAGGGATGAGGCATCCACAACTTCTCTGGGCAACTTGTGCCAGTGCCTCACCACCCACACAATAAAGAATTTCCTCCTAATATCTAATCTAAATCTACTCTCTTTCAATTTGAAGCCATTACATGGCTTGGAAGCCAAACATCCTGAACCACAATTAAATTGGCAGTTCTGCTGAAACACAAATCAAGACTGTTCACTTTCAGAAGACATGCCAGCCTTCAAATTGCAATCTGAACACTCAGAATAGACAAATAGCTTCCAGCTTGCAGATTCAGGGGGGAAAAAAAAGGAAAAAGAAAAAAAAATCCCCTTCTGGCAGGTTTTTGTGTTATATTAACTGATTGCATTAGACCTACCTCCAAATGCATCTTGAAACAGAAGCTGTACTAATGTGAAAGAAAATGAGAAGCACATCCTGGGACCTCTGTACTCCAGTTCTCTGCCAACCTATTTAAATCCAGTGCAGTCTCAGGGCTGTCTGCAAGCTTTGGTTCAAGCCCTTAAACTACATTTACAATAACTTGTGGAGATAGAGCAAGACACTTTTGGATCTTCAATTCTCAATTACATAAGTGTCAGGATACACCACAAATTTTTCATGAAAATCATGACATGGAGCTAGTAGGGGACTGTATAGGCCCTGATACTGGAAGCTCACTAGAACATACAGCCAGAGCAAGGATTGTGGAAATACCCCTTATTTTTCAGTCTAGCTCTGCTTCCTGGAGTTCTGAGTTCCATGTTTGCAGGAGATGTACAGAAGCAGGGCAGAAGAGCTACAGGTTTTCTTTCTGAATTCCCTTTTTGTGATCATATTTCAGGGACAAAAGCAGAAACTTCAGTTCTTGTACAGTATACCAGTTGTCCCATTTTGTGTGTGGAACAGAAGGAGGAAAGTAAAAAGGAAAAGGGCATTTTTTTGTGTCAGGGTAACACGATGGAGCAGCTATTTCTAAATAAGATCAGAGAAAGAGAAGTGTAGAGGCATGAGAGTATGACTGATTCCTCTGCAGAGACTCTCTCCCATTTTTACCCTGAGCTTCACTTCAGCACCATAAAAGAAAACTCAGCTCAGAAGAACTTGATTTATCTAAAGCTGTGCACCTAACTTCTCTGCTTCTTCTTCTATCATACAAAGGAATTACAAGAATTAACTCAATAGCTGTGGAGTGCTTTGAAAGGTGAAAATAATGAACTGTCATTCTGCTTCAGGAGCAGCTTTTGCTAATGAGATAAAATTTAAGGTGAGCTGACGCAATTTCGAAAAGAAATGTCCATTTGTTACAGCAGAAGATTAAGGGGCTAATAAGGTACACAGCCTTAGATGACTCCAGCAGCACAAAGTTACCTAAAATGCAAGACAAGGCATACAGATTCTGGCAAGGAGGGAAACAAAGGAAAAATAAAAAAACCAAACCAGTTTTAAGTTAGTATCAGATGCATTCTTATGTCCATGATTCATTTAGCATTTCATCACTGAAGTGTTACAAAGAATAGGCCTTTTTTAGAGCAGAGAACTATAGCACGAGAGTATTTACTTGCAGGTGGAAAAATTACAGTGTTTTCCTTACATAGGTACTGAGAGCATTACACCTTTCAGTATCTGTTTCACATGACAGTTTGTTTTGCTGTATAAACCAAAACTCGAAGCAGCAAACAGACGGATTCTTCACGATTTTATGTCAAAATATGTCATCTCATTTCAAAACCAGGATGTCGGATACTTAAAACTCACAGGTTGAAAATCGTAAGGAATGCTTTTTCAGAGATGCTGCCAGGCACACACTCATCCTAGAACTGTAGCAGTGTAATGGCTCCTTCACTGCAGCAAGATTTATTATTCACCATGTAAATGATTAGAGGCTTTTGTTCATTCCTGGGTCTTAGAAGAGGCCCAATATATAAGCAGGCTACTTTTTCCCCCCTCTTCCTCCAATGTTTGCCTGAAACATATGCAAGTCTTCTAACTTCAAGTATGCAAGCAGACCACATCACTTGTAATTTATTTGACATGACAAAGGGCTTATTGATATTCTCATGCTGATTTAAATATATTTTCAGAGTCAAAAGGAATGAAGAATAAATTTATGGATATTGATAAAGGAGTCAATAGTAGGTCGACTACAAAGTTAAGACTCAAGAGAGATTTTTCTTCACATGTCAGAACATCAAAAGCACTGAAGACTTGATTTACTTTACTCTGACATCTAAAACTGGTTTAGGAGAACAAATATGAGGGGCCCTTCTGACACACTGCACTCTCACAAAGAAGTTATTGTGCAGGCAAGCAAATACCAGCGAATGATTGTCAAGATGTTTCAGCCACACTGGCAGGAAAGGTGCCAAATTACTAATGCATAACTTTCCACCATCTCTAGGTCTTCAATACATGCAAGGTCTCCAGTCAGCTGAGAGCACAGCTTTCAATAACTTCTTCCCCATCAATTGTGTACAGAGCAAATGGAAGAAGTCAAAACCGTGGCATATTGTGAATAAATGAAAAATCAGTGCCACGAGCACTGTTCATTGCTAGGACAAAATCAAAATTAAAGCTAGTACTTCTTCTGTAGCTCAGATCTTCCAAATTCTAACAAAAACAACAACAAAAATTCCTTTATTATAATAACTTTATATTTCATTTATTCATTATCACAAGATCAAGAAATCAGTGACCACATCCAGCAAGCCCACCAGCATAAGGCCATAACATTTTCTTAACTACGAGCACAAAAGAGCTTTTTAAGAGCATCATCTTCTCTTCAAGGAATTTCCACACAAGGACTTTGTGTTTTGGTCAGATATTTTAACTGATTGCTATACATGTGCCATGCTTTTATTCTGCATCTTCACATCTTTGCTTTTGCCTGCACTATTAGAGGGCCCATTACTGTCAAATTTGTGTTCCCCATGTACATAATTACAGACTGTGATTAAAATAAAAATCCTTTAATCTTCTCCTTCATATTAAAAATATAAACCCGTGGAGTTTGATCTCTCATGAAACAGGATGATTTCCAGCCCTTTAATCACTTTCATGGCTCTTCTGAGCACTCTCCATTTTTTTCCAGTGTTGTCCTTGCAGCAGAGATGCACAACTGAATGCAGTATTCTAATAGTCACATACAAAGTTCACAGAGTGCCCTTACTCCGATTTTATATCTCTTTGCTTTTTTTATCAATGCAAATGGAAATGAAAATTAGAGAAATCCAGGAGGTGGGGAAACTCTGCAACATAGTGCTATCCTTCTTTAGTTATTGTACCTGAATGATTTATCCTCCTTAATAAGGTCTAGCTCAGTGGAATTACAAGCCCTGGACTGTCATATTTGACTGTTCTATTAAGACATGTGCCAAGAGAAGCGTTAAGAACATGTAAAAGCAACGTGCAGAGTATAAGGCTATGCCAGAATTAATTAGTCAAGATGGTCAAGAACTTCTAAAATAAAAATCTTTGGAGATAATGATTCAATACTTACACACTCAGTGTGCACTGGATGTACAGCAAAGAGCAAAGCAGCGAGAAGAGAGGACTTTGGAGCCAGGTTCAGCCGTCTTCCTTTATTACTGAATTGCAGTCCACCCAATAATATGGAGAACACATCAACCATCAACACCGAGATGGTACAGTGCAGTATTATATTGATGACATGGAAACCAACTGGGTAGAAGCCTCCAGCAAAAAGGTAATTAATTCTACGTAGAAACAAAAATATTAAGGCCAGGAATTACAACAATGGTTAGAAAAATACAAACAGAAAAACTAAACAACCCCACAGCAAGACCATATCAGACACATGCACACAAAAATAAAGGTGACATCTTAGTACAGCTGGTGTTGCCATTTTGCCACCACAACAAGATAAAAACAAGGTCGCAAACAAGATAAAAACAATGCCAAGATATTCATATGGAATATCATGTGGATACAGTATCTAGCCTCTCCAAAGACATACCTTAATACCATTATTTTAATCATATCTACAGTTACTTAGAACTGGCTTTTTGTCACCATTGTAACTTCAGTGTTGCTACACAGTATCCTGGGGATAAACAACCCAGCCCACTTGAGGGGATACCCCTGGGCTTAAGAGCCTCCAACTTGATGAAATTTTGTTAATTAAATCGGCACAGTGAGGAAACTAATATGCACTGGGACTATGATTTCCACTGGCATACCATCTGAAAGAGGTCCTAGCATGTGGGCACAGTCAGTATGCACCAGAAAGTAGTCAGAACATCTTAGTAATTGATTTGTGAGACTGGTTAGAGAGATATTTCATATAGGTATTACAAGTAAGTAAAAATTCAGTCTAAATCCCTATTCAAGACAGGAACTCTGCAGTAAAATGGAGGCTGAGATAAAAAAGGGGGAAATATTGTGCTATTATCCATATACTTTTATCAGTAGGTAAGATACACAGAAACTTAGTTTGAATAGGGGATTTTATACAGTTCTTTTGGTCAGTCTGCATCTGGCATAAATAAACCTATTTGAAAACTTAACCTATTATAAATACGATACACATAAAACTTGGAGCTTAGGGAAATTAAGGAAACCCATTTCTTACTTGTGAAAACAGTATTTTATGGACCATCTCCACAGGCTCATCTATATTTTCAGATATAGTAATGATTGTATCCCAGTTCACTCTTTAAACAAACCAGAATGTTATTAGAGATTTACCACAGAGACAAGAAAAAAAAAAAGGAAAGCATGTTCTGTGTAATGTACTGAAAACTTTAATAGGTTTAGGACTCTGACACATTCTATTCAGTTGCCTAATTTTCTTCATGAAAATGTGAAGAAAGCCCAATAGACAGCAAAATCCACAGTGCTAGGTACTTAAAAAACTGACACTACCCTAAAGGGTCAAAGATTTTGCTTGAATATGAGGACTAAGAGTGGGAATACTTCTTCTGCACTTAGCCCCTGGCTTGGAATGGACAACTGCAGAACGAGCACCAAGTCCCCACTGACACCACTGAGTTAAAGAAGACTGAGTCCTCAAAAATTCTTTGCATTACTGTGCCAAATTTCTACATGGTCTACTGTTTGCTCAAATCTTTGTGCAAAAAACATGAGCTAAGCATCTACAAAAGTAATCCTCTTAAACCTTTAGTTATTTGACAAAACCAGCAAGTTATATATAGGCAGACATTTCACTAGATTATCAGACACTCGAGTTAGAACATTGAAGGGAAGAGGTGGGAAGAATATACAGTGTGCTGATGGAAAAAGGCCATAGTACCTTGATACTATTTATAAAATAAACCATTTGACAGGTCAGCAGGAAAGCAGAGAACAAAAACTACAACAGCAGTATAAGTGGCAGCATGGCTAAGTGAAGGGAACATACACCTCTTTGTTCCTCAATGATGGGACATACTAAACCATACTGCCCCTAGCACCAGGTAGAGAAGAGAATTAAGACAAAATCTCTGAAAAGTAGATAGACATACAGAATGTCATAATAATGAATTTTTTGGGAAAGAAACCATTGGAAAATTAAAACACCATTTGAGATTAAGGCAGTGAACTCAAAAAACATATTCAGGAAAGGCATCCAACTACCCTCCTCCTACTTTGTTCTCTCCTTTTCTGTTGGCTCCTCCCTAAATTCAATTAAATCAATATAGGTTAAAAAATATTCAGACCTCAAGCAAAACTTCAAGTCTCACCTGAAAGTTAGGACAGTTAGCGGTCGATATGACTTATGACTGGTATTGCTGCTGAGTTTGCTACCCCAAAAGTCATGATACCACAGGTCACCAAGTGGGGTTTCAGCCCTGAGGTCCTAAAAGGAAACAATAAATTACCAGATTCAAAACATTCTTCCTTTGTCCAAAGCAGCTAAAACACAAACAAGTTGTAACTAATACAAGCTCACACTAACATGCACATAGCAGGAGTTTTGTTGGCTCACTACTGACACTTGAGCCAAGGTACCCAAGTTTGCAATGAAGGTGACATCCTGAATGCCTGTCATTGCAAAGGCCATGATCTTGGATTCTGTAAACAGGCATAACCACATGAAATTTAGAGCTATATTTGCATCAGTTTATAATCTGATCAATAGCTGAGATCTGAAATACATAAACCTCTTTACCTAATAATTTTGTAAAAAGCCTTTGATTTTAGGTGTAGGTTATCTTGCAAAGAAGGACAACTACAAAATGCTGCAAAATAACCATTTTTTACCAGTGCAGTAGCAGAACTACTAATGAAAGCTTGAAATCAAGGACATTAAAAGTAGCAAACAATAATTAGCATTTCTGAAGCCTTGCTTTGCACAGGACTATTAAAACAGTTAAGGTCTTTTTAACTCTTAATACATGAAATCAAGAAACAACATCTCTGTATACTGCTTTAAAAGATAAAAAGACAGAAAGGTAATGAATTATTTCAATTTGGGGTGCAACAGGAGCCTATAAAAAAACCCAAAACACTGCAAAGAAAAAAATCTTGCTTGCTTGCCCTTCCCTTTTATCTTGAAGCCATGCTGATAATGAGAGAATCCAAAAAGTGTAGGCTATTAAATGGAAAGCATACCCTTTGGAGAGTAAAAATAAGAATCTTGCTAGCACCTACCTCAGTTTTCTAAAAGGACAAGCCTGGAAGTTCAAACTAATGTATACTTGCTCTTCTTCTCCTTCCCTAGTGCAATTAAATACCAATTTATGCTATGACAAGGTACATGCAGGTTAAAGACACCTGAGACAGAACCAAGAACAAAACTCTACTAGTCAGTACTACTCCTGCAATCAACAAGTTACTCCACCCTCACCTTCTGTCTTGAAATTATTTGAGACCAGCAAAGCAAAGGAAGTGAACAAGCCACTGCAAACGCCAGTAAGCAGACAAACAGGCTTGCTAACCCCACAAAAGGTCTTACAAACCCTAGTGCCCCTCTCTTATTATTGCTACAACTTCATCTGCTTACAAGATTCCCACATTGCAATTCCCTTGGTTTACTAATTCCATTTCCTCTCCAATGCTGCTAGCACCTCACTTGCTTCTATAGTATCTTGAGCACTCCTGGGGTCTCCAGTACCTTCCATCCCACCCTTAGCTAGTATTTTTGGCCTGCATGTACTCCCAAATTACAGACAAATTGCTGGACCCTGATGACTGGCTAAACTGAACTTAAAATAACTCATTTTTTCTTGCTTCTCTCTTAACATGTTCTGACTTTCATCCATCCAAAAATACAAATTAAGAAAAAGAAATCCAAGAAGAGATTTATTTCTATCACTTGATCAAATCTGGCCAGTATTAGACAACTGATTAAAAAAAATTAGGAAGGGGAAATAGGCTAAAGTTCCTAGCACACAGTCAAATGAACTGAAGTATTCTCTAATAGGCTGCTAATCAATACACAGAAAAGAGAGCAGGGTTAAAACTGCAGTCTGAAAAAACCTAGACTGCAGCTGTCAATTAAGAGACAACTCTCAGGGAAATTGGTAAGAAATCAAGACTCACAGGGGATCCTACTTGGACTTAAGAATTACCAAGGTGAAAATTTTCTTCACTGCTCTCACAGATGTTTCAACTGCCAAGTAACAGCCAGAAATTTCTTTCCTCTCCCAGGACTGCAATTTTAGCCTTAGGCACCTAAATTCCTGTTCCATTCCTCATTGGTATGCAGGAACCCTAAAGGTCATCATTTGACTCTCAGAGCAGGAACACTCAACCAGCAGCTCACTAAATCAATACAGCCAGCTTTTCCAGGGGCAAGCTGGCACAGGGATGCACACCAACATCTACTGAAGTCTTTGTACTCTGCAGGGGACAGTTGTCAGAGGGCGGTGTGGCCCTCAGACTGCTTTTCCAACCAGCAGCACTGCTCCTTATGCACATAAAGTCTACAAAAGACACACTTGTATAATACGTCTTCCATGCCACAGATGGTCTTCAATAACTTGAGATGGGAAATGTACAAGGCTTGATTTCCCGTTCCACTATAATCAGCCTTCTTTTGTCTTCCGTCGGAAGAATGAGGAAAAGCTGAATGCATGGAATTACTTAGTGATTAGATTACACTTCCATACGACCTAAAAAGCTTCAATCCTGTATCTTGCTCTTGTATCCAAGTTCTGTGAGAAAGTTTCTTACATTAATTTCCCTACTTAGTGAACTTGCCCTAAACCAGGAACGGTTTGCTCCAAGAGACACAGCTGTTTAAAAGCTACATAGGATTTTCTCTTTAAAAAACAGAAGTACCTATGAAAGAATCACTAAATATTCAATTAGCAGCAGCTTACAGACAGCAGAGTTCAGGATTTGAAGAAAGGTCAGTTTTCCTATACATAAAGGCTTATGGAAATGACATATTGTGTCTGAAGCTCTGCTTAATCCAACTGTTTGTCTTGCCAAGGTAGTAAATAAATAAAGACAAAAGTCACCGTTGTGTACCAGTTAAAATGCTGCTTAAAATGATACAAAAGCATCTGGAAAACAGCCTTTAACAAAAATAAAATCTAATAATGGAACATTCCATGATATGGTAGGCATGGGGTCAACTAAATGTCTACCTTTTGGTAAAAAAACAATAAAAGAAATGAAAGATTGGGATGATGGCAGCTAGTGAAGTGACAAAAAGGGAACTGTGTAGTGCCCAAGAAAATACTACATAGCAATGCTTAGTAAATCTACAAAATTACTTCAACTGCTGTCTTTCCTATTAAATGGGAATAAAATATGCTATGCTTTGTTTAATAAACTGTGTCATTGCTAGATAATCTCCCTCCCCATTAAACTGGTAAACTCATTGTCTCTGCATTTTTCTTGTGGATTTTGAATTTCCATACATCCATATGACCCCTGTGTTAAAATGATATTGTTACAAAATCCTCATTTAATTTCTAGGGAATAATAGAGGACTTTAATGTGAAAAATAGAATCATCCTCCCAGTTTTTCAAACACACAGACTACATATGAATTAATTTATTTCAGCAGTTGGTTGAATTTCTCAACATTGCCAACAGCTAGAATCCTGGTGCAAATTGTTGGGTTGCATAGATAAATTGAAGTATTTTTAGAGTAAAGACTAAAAAAAATGGAGAGAGACAATGTGGAAATTGCACATTAACAAAACAACCTGCCTTGGTTCAATATCAGTCTTTTGTTCATTCTTTCAGGAGATTAAAATATTATAAACAGGTTCCACATAAAACTTTGCACAATGAAACATTGCCAGGAGCTGTGCAATCTAAAATACAATAATACTTAAAAAAAAACCAAAACAACAAAGCTATAGATTCTTAATTTGTCTACAGTATTCTCTTGAAAGCTTTGAGATTTATTTTCATATTGACATGTGTGTTTTGCCCTCATACATTTATAACTGAAGGTATCATGACTTACACACACATAATAGAAATTTGTCTAAGGAAACAGTAATTCTGCATGATTCTAAAAGGCACATTGTGATTAGTTGCCTCTATATCTTGTGCCAGGAAAAAAAAAAAAAGGGAACTATGTTCTTCTATCAGTATGAGTCTCCAGATTATCTTCTTTGTAACCCCATGGCTTCAGGAAGACAGAACCAACAGATGAATGTGATTATTTTTATCTTGTGCTTTTCTTTCTAAACGTTTAACAAGTACCTTCCAGAACAGCATAAAAGCTGTAACACCAATACCCATCCTTGGGCACAGGCTCACTCACTGCTACATGTGATCCTGTGAAGTGTCTCAGCAACTGAAGACACTCCACTGCTCAAAGTCAAAAGAATCTCAGCTAGAGGTCTGTTTGGGTCACATGCTGATTTCTAAGCATTTCAAGGTCTGTTCATTCCATGTATGGTCAGCTTTAAAATGGAACACAAGAATACTCTGCCTCTATTTTAAAAAAATTCTGTTGTCACAGGAACTTTAAGGGGGGGAGGAGGGAAAAGGGAGCTTTACACGCTCCTGTAACATTTTTATGGTATAAACTACCATAAGAGACCCCCTGCAGCTTACAATAGCTTAATGATGCCTTATGGACCTGCAACCTGACTAAGTGTATTCACTGGTCTTACTCTGTGACCCTGAGAAGATAATGAACATAATCTCCTATTAACATCCAAGGGTATCAGAAAACTTTACTGTACACCCTCACAGACTTAGAAATGAGGATACAATTAGACCTCTTGGCAGTCTTGATGTACAGGTATCCTTAAATCAGGCTTACTTTAAAAAACACACAATTAAAAAATGGAGAAAAAAAGAAGTAATACCTGAAGGAATCTCTTAACTAGGATGAAACTTCTGGGCCTATTTAGATCAACAGTTGCATTATTTCTTTTCCTATGACCATTTATACCAAAGGGTGTGAGGAAAAGAAGAGAGACAAACCTTATTATTGATGATGGCTTCAGAATCATCAAAGACAAAATCTCCATCATAGCTGTTAGCAAAACAGAGGAAGGAAATTAATGCCACAACCATTTTAGCCCAGTATGATGGAAGGAGGAACCATGATACATCATGGTCCAAATTAGGTTCCATTTGTGCCATTCTGTGAAATGCTTGTTCCAAGTTGGGAGCTTCAGCATTATGTTGGGTGAAAATCTGGAAGAAACATACAAATGCATGGTTACAGCTCTAATTCACTAAAAAAGAATTTAAAAAGGAAGGCTGGGTTGGGATAGGAGATGAAGTTTCATATAGCCTTACAATTTTTCTCTCAGTGCCTTTCATAGTTACTGGACATCTAGTTACTAAACATCATTTTGTACTTTGAATGGGGAAGCAAAGGCAGAGTTTCTCATAGTTGGAGCACAGAGATAAATACAAGAAATTCTTAAATGCTAGGGTAAAACTTTGGCATGGACAAATTCTAAAACCTGGAGCAAATCACTGTTTTTCTGTTTCTTTCTGTTCTTTTCAAGTAATACAAAAAGATGCATCAGGGGGACTGTGGAGCATTTATAAAGTTTTGTGGAAAATGATAAACATTATAAATTCCTTGCACATTTGAAAAACAAACATTGTCAATTGCCAAAAGAGCTCAACTCTCTTCAGTTAATCAAATTAAAGGATTTAGTCTTACATACTCCCCCATGCAAGGAATTCATACAAACATCACAGATAGACATATGGAGATAGCAGTTAATGGACTAGGCCCTAAATCTCAATAATTCAAGCAATGAGACAACAAGACCCATAGAATTAAGATGGGACTAGTGTTCACTAGATCACTCTGCACACCTCAAGTGCAGTTGAAATTCCACTGCTGCATTCATGGGCTCATGAGGTTGTTGAGGCAGATCAAAAACCCTGCAATCCAAGCACACTGAGTGATACATCAGTGTGGAGGTACTGAGGCTGGAGATTTACACCCATGAGCCACCTTTACTCAGATACATCATCTTTGGATGCTCCAGAGCCAGCCTTCTGTCTAGACAACTACTCTGCCTCTGCTTCTTGGGAGCTCAGACACTACTGTGAGTGGTCTTATTATCAAGTGCTTGTATAAACGGCAAGGGAAGGAGGTTATGAATGGAAAACTGCAGTAAAAGCCAGGCAGAATATGAATTTTTTTTATTTTGTAAGCCCAAAGAATGACAGACACATATAGTAGCCTATCTTCAATTCTTCTTATTTATTTGCTTACTAAATCAACTGTTTCACTCCTGAAAATCGTGCATTTCATGCCTTCAGACAGAAAACCAGAAAATCTACAAAAGAGCTCCAGCGCACCCCTGAAAACACTGCATTAAATGTCTTTGCAGGTCTAGGAAAACAGCTCCAATCATTTGGCTCCTGGAACAGGGCTGACCATTAGAGCTGCTACAGTAATTGCTCCGAAGCTTTCTCTTTTTGCTACACTACATCCCTGTCTCCGCATATTCCCAGGTCCTGCACACACACGTGCACAGGGACAGGCAGGACTCCCTGCCAGACCACTGCCCCTCCTCGCTCTGGAGACCGCACGGCGCTGCTCCCAAATTCACATCAAGTCGCTAACCTGGAGCTGTGCAACCTGACACGCTGGAGCTCCCTGGCTGCGCAAAGCAGCTGCTTTAAGAGCAGAACCTTTCCTCGGAGTAGTTCACCCTTGTGCTCGTAGTTTGAGAGACAAAGACAGAAAGCGTGGCTGCTAACTGAGGGAAGTGCACGGCGCTGCTCCCAACAGCACGGATACAGCATCAATACGCACCACGCAATTAAAATATTTCCTCGACTCAAAACTCGTTTCGCCCCGAAAGTTTCTCCCATTACGCTTGCTCTATTTATCCGGCGCACAGCTGCTGCCAGCCCCGCTCCCCGCGGTCCAGAAGGCCGGTCCTCGGAGGGCTCCCTTCCCCGGGCTCCGCGGTGACCACACG
>VZRX01005596.1:74125-101452 GCA_013398075.1 Notiomystis cincta | reverse complement strand
CCGCAGCGCTCGCCGCCTGCAGCGCTCGCCGCCTGCGCTCCTTCCCGCGGCGCGCCCGCCCGCGCCGCCCCGGCCGTGGTCGTTGTCCCGCGCATCTGGCTGGGCAGGGGGCGGCTCGGTGAGCCGGGGAGAGCGGGCGCTGCTCGGCGCAAGGGAGGGAGAACCGCGAGGCCCGAGCCGCGCACTCCTCTCGCTAAGGCGAGGTTCGTGCGGCGCGGGCGTGCGCGGAGCGAGAGTCCCCCCGAAAGCCGATACGGAGCCGTGGGGCGGTGGCGGGGTGAGCTGGGGACTCGGGCAGAGCGTCCCAGGCTTTCTGTAAGAGGCTCTGCTCCTGCCGTGGTTCTTGCGGGTGCTCTCCGCAGGACAGGTACTGTAAGGAGACAAAAAAAGGGCTGCATCAGGTATAGTTAATTCGTGCGTTTAAACATCACCGCGATTTCCCTGTAAGAAAGTGCGATTAAACATTGCACTAGTGGCACCAAATGTTCGGCAGAAGCTTCCCTAAAAAAATACCATTAAAATCTTAATATGCTGAAATTGGATGAGAACTCCTGGCTGTGTACCAGGGAGTGACAATTTGAAGTGGGATTTTAAAAGATGTTTGCATTATCAAGCGTCAAATTAACAAGGTTGTTTCGTGGCTCCTTTGAGGCTTTAACTCTCGAGTGGAACCGCTGCTTTGGGAGGGCTTTGGTGGCTGCCACCCATGACTGGCTGCTGACACCTGCTCTGGAACATCTGCCCTGCAGCACGGGCAGCTGAGCCAGCACCACTGCCAGGCCCCTGTGTTATTCAGCTGTATATGCGAAGCTGCTGCTTTTAAGATGGAAGTCTGCAAGTCGTGCCTGTTAAACAGCTGGCACAGAGCGTCTGAGGTGCTCCTCGCTTGTGAAGCTCTGGAAACCGGCGACCTGCTGTCATCAAGCACGCAAAGCTCTGTGAACTGACTGCAGACTTCAGGTGCCTGTGGTAGAGGAGCTAAAATAGATACACAAAGACCTGCAAACCAATAAATTGAGCCTTGTACTTTAAAATGATCTTGTCTGTTCTGGCTTTGTCCCTGACTTAGTGATCTAAGTGGGCACAATGAGGAAGCTTTGTGTTTCATAACTTGCCATCGTGAAATGGTAAAAGTGAAAGATGTCTTGATGACTTTTGGGTCATTTTGCCTTATAAATGCAAGATGAAAAATGAGATAATCAACAAGAGCATGTTTTCTAGGTTTCTTCTACAATCCAAAGCATTGAGATTTATATCACTTCCTAAAAGTAGCTGATTGGCCATATTAGTTCATGATAAGGAAGTGCTGCTTGATGTTTCCTGACATTTCCTTATTGTTTCAACTTCTGTCCACCAAACTACCACAAATGTGTATTATCAAGTCAAATTCTAGTTAACAAGAATTCTCAAGTTCAACAATCTTCCTGAGATTACGATATTTATAGAATTTTTAATTAGTGTTTGCTAATGGAAGGGCCCTAACTCAGAACAGAGGGTCCCAATTTAGAAAGAAATTCCTTAGTTAGAAAAGGCAGTGTATCATGTATTCAGTCTTATCTTCTGTAACTTCTAATGAAGCAAATTTCAGTTCATGCTTAAGTTTGCCCATATGTAAGAATTTATTTTAATTTAAGCATATGTAAATATATGTAAGGTTCTGTGAATCAAGGTTGAAATTTGCTTCACCAGACTCACTGTGACAATTGCCAGACTTGTACTATTTGATTCACTTTCACATTTCTGTGTTTTGTTCTGTAGCTAGTTTGACTTTATCACATTTGCTGCAGTATTTGTTTCTACTAATGGCTCATTCAAATCACATACTCATCTTAGTAGCTCCTTTGCTCACATTTCTTGGACATCTACATATCCTTGATCTGTGCTTTATAACTGAGATATCATTTGTTCAGTGTGTCTGCTGGTATCATCAGTTTTGGTCAAATATATATATCTATTTCCACACAACCAGATGCTCAGATGGTATAAATCACTTCATCACTGCTTGTTATTTATAATTGTCAATACAACAATAGTGATTAATATTTCCTTATGAACTAGTTCATACATGCAGAAGGCTCTGCTTGCCACTATTTTCCATCTCAAAATAACAATTTTTTTCTTAGGGCTTTATTATTTTGCTTTTTATAATATAGCAGCTTTTATGATGACCTTCTGTTCTGTTTTAATTAACATGAAAACTGCAGAGCAAATACCTGTTCTGGAGAGTTCCCTAGTTCCCTCAAAATCTGATTCAAATCAGCTACAGTTGCATAATTTATCTCCAGTCTGCTTCTTTGGAGGGTTATTATAGCACTTCAATTTGAAGCAGTTCCTAAATACAACACTTTTTTTTTTTGAGATCTGCAATTTCTGGGAGGGTTGTGTGTATGAAGTGAGTATCTCCTCGCTCTGTAGTTTTCTCAGCATGCTAAATTGATCTGCCTAAGTGGCTATTGCATCCTTATTTTTAGCAGCCTGCCATTGCAGATCTGCACAAAGGCCAGCCTTTCTCTTGTAAGAAAGGAGTGTACAAAACCCGTCATATTTCAAGGGATCAGCACTTGACGGTATCACAGTGACTCTGCGGACAAGAGAATAAAATGTCAGGGACCGTGGTAATGCAGGATTCAACCAGAACGGTTCAGAAGCTTTAAAAGGCTGTCAGTTGCTACTGCAGTTGTTTTTTGGAACAGCTGTGTCTTCTCCATCACCTGGATTTTGCCAGCATAAACGTGGCTGTGGCCATTGAGAGCCACTGCTTGTGGCTGTAGGTAACCAGCTGGTCCCCACCCGTTCCACAGCTGGGGTATTATTATATATGCAAATATTTTCATAAAGAATAAGCATATTTGCCCTACTATTGATAATAGTATTCCAGTGGTGTCTTCCTCTGGACAACTGGTGTCCCAATTAACTACACTGAACGAGGCATTTCAAGTAGCAGAAGGTTTTAGGCAGCTTGTTTTGCATGTCATGTACTGTACATGTGTGTGCCTGTAAGTACTCATACCTAAGTAGAGACAGGCAAGCTGATGTGCCTGGTGCAGTTGCAGTGTTGATGAACTGTAAGTCATAAAAGGAAAATAGAAATGAAACAGGAGTTAAACAAGATTGTTGCAAGAGGAGTATAATTAGTGGAGTCTTGTTTCATGTTTTTTCTGTCTCTCATCTTCCTGCAGCTCCTGGCTTTACTAACTGCAGTTTCCCTCGTGCCTCACATAAGTCATCCTCATTAAGATCCCTTGATATTCCTCCCTTTGCTTTTTGGCTTGCCACCTGTTCCAGGTTCCCTTTATTCTGCGACTGGCCAGAGCTATGAGTGTGTTCCCTGGTGAACAGCCTGCCCAGACTCCCTGGCCAGGCAGGCACCCCCAGAGTGGATGACAGCTGGGTCCCTCTGTGGAAGTTTCTGTCGGGTTGCGGACGTTTACACAGCCATTATGGGCTTTTTCGTGGAACATGCAGGAGCTGAACACGCTTGAGGCTCCTGTGCTTTGATAACTCTGCACTAAATGGAACAGAAGTTATTAGAAGAAGATTGACAGGCAGACCCTACAACTTTAATTTTCTTTAGAATTGAGGCTTCCAGTGGAATCCTTTAGCCCTGCTGCTGTAGACATAACCTTGCTCACTGGTTGAGAATGAGCAGGTTCATTGAAGACTTGTTGCTACTATGTTTTGTTGCTACTGAAATGTCTGGGGTAGAGTTGAAGGATTATGGCTCTCAGTCTTAAATTATGTTAAAAGTATATATTTAATCACACATTCTCCTTCCCCTAAATAAGCAGATAAGAAATACATTTTTAAAACAGTTAATTCTGAATGTGAGAATTATGCTCTGTGGAATGTGTTCTTTTCGATATAAACTGAAAGTGCAGCAGGTCAAAGACTTGTGAATAACAAAGATTCTGCTATTCTGTTGTTCTCTGAACCATAAGAATACTCATCACTACTTCTCACCGTAGTACTTTAGACATAGTACAAGCTATACTTCAGCTTTTATGGGAAGAATAAAGCACTGTCTATCAATAATCACCCTAAGCCTTTCAAGGAAAGTACCAATGTAGTTATGCCAGCTTGTTACAAATTCACCATTAATACTGAATTACTTCACTCTGTGCATCTGCCTAGCTTTTGTTACATTAGAGAAAACACACCTCTCTTTGCCAGATGTTGAAATTAAAATGACTATCTGTGCTTGACACAAAGAAGCAGAAGATAAAAAAAGGAAAATTTAAATGGAAAATGGAACTCTTAAATAATTTTCAATGGTTCTCAAATTTCCTTCCTAAAATTATTTCAAGCTGTATGAAGAAAAGATTGGAGACATAGTCTGAATGATTGCATGTGTTAACATTATGATTTAAGAATGTTTCCAAGTTTTACATTTTAAAATTGTATTGTCCGAATCAAGAGGCTGTACAAGCATCTCTACTGTCAGAATCTATTTGTAATTCATTACTTTTGTCCTCCAGTTTAACAGTGTTTAGACTACTCACACAAATATAAAAAAAAAAAATAGGCACTTTTAAAGACTGCTGTATCTATCTTAAGTTAATTAGAACTTTAATGAATACTATATAGAATTGGGCAACGCATTAAAAAATTAGGAAAATTATAATCTACTGCAAAACCTTGCAGCATCTAAAGAAACTTCTCTTGAAAAGCATTCAAAACCCTGGTCAGAGCACCAGAAAAATTATTTGCCTTTCTTTGTATTACCTAATGTTAGCAAATTGGACCTTCATCTTGCACTCACATAGTAATTTGCCTAAATGAAATATAGTCCTGAATGTGGTAAATCAGTCAGATGATGTCATTTTGTACTGAGTAGTGTGAAAGTACGGTGACGTGAGGTAGAAGAAAGAATGAATTGGGACCTCTACCTTTTCCTGCTATTTTTAACTTTTCACCATGAGTCTAACCTTGTCTTTTATTTCGTTTTCACGCACCAGCTTATCTAACAATGGGTTCCATGAAATCCTGAAAGTTTATCTGCACGTAAAGAACTCCGTGACCGAGGCCTATATTTAAAAAGTAGGAGGGAAAAGGGTATTTTTGATCTCTAAAACTGAGAACTCCAGGGAAATACATATAATGAAATACTATAACACAATGAAATAAAAGAGAAGTTAATAGTGCATGATTCATATGAACCCAGTTTATAACTCCAAGTCAAAATCTTTATTGAAAGACCTTAAAAGTGCATCCCTGTTTGAGGTATAGCTGGCGAGCAGCATGATCCAACATCAGACAGCAGGCCAGGATATCAGACAGCAACACTGACATAAACCACAGAAATGATTTTAAACTTTTCTTGTTGCTTTTATTTGTGAAATTAAGTTGTTATTCTTACTAAAATAATGTTGTTTCATATAATTGTGGCTATAAGCATGAGATCACACAGTAATACTTGCATTTTTAGTGTCTACCCAAGAAAGCACTGAGATATTTAAGACATATGAGTTACTGTGGACTGTAGTTAGAGTGGCTGCTTTTAGATAATTTCCAGCTGTGATTTGTAAATAACATTTTTCTTTCTTTCCCTTCTTGCTCAGTGGTAATTATGGCTATATAACAAATTTAAGAAGGAATACTTTATCTATATGGTCTATTGTTGTTTTCATCTAGAGTGCTTGGCAAAGGAAAGCATCTTGCTTTAGAGCTGGAAAACCTGAAGAGTAATGAGATAAAGCTGGTTATCCATGATTGACAGTAATTCAATGGCCAGAACAAGAAACAGAACCCAACAGAGCTGGTTATAATATAATGTTTTCCTTCTAGTGAGGAACTCTGAAGTTTCACAAGAAGTAGCTGAGCTAGAAGGAAATTAAAACCCCAGCAGTTTCATAGGGCACAAACTGCACTGTTCTTCTTCTGCCCATCCAAGAGAGCTCCATCTCGGGAGAAACTGGACTGATTTTTCAACTCATCAATTATCTTCTAGAAGACTTCTTGTCAATGGAAAGTGAAGTTGATAGGACACCCCTGGGCAGGCTTCCATGCACTGAATTCTGCACCTCTCTCTCTGAACCTCTAAGAGGGGAGAAAAAGGATAGTTCTTTTCTCTTTCCCCACCCTGACTTCAGTTTTGTGCCTCCCAGTCTTGAATATTTTTGCCTGTTATTTTGACTGTTTCCTGTGAGGAACTTATTCAGAAAGATTTAACCACCAGCTTTGTAAGCTTGTGTATGTGGCTTGTAAAACAGCCCCTTTTTCAAAAGTTGGCCTGAATAACACATTGTCTGTTGAGCACCTGGCTTTCTACAGAGCCTGTAACATTTTTTCTTGTTCTTCTGGTGCCTACTGAAATGCAATTATTCTTTTTCCCCCCAGTAAACCAAGGCCTGTAGGTGAGACTCCCATAGTGATAGATATTACACAAAAACATAGGAAAGACAAAATTCCTGCCCCAAAGAGATAATTTGTGCCCCAGAATTTTGCAACATTTAAATGGGTAGAGCACCATTTTTCTAATAATATTTAGTAGATCTGGTAAGGAGTGAGGCAGGGCCATCCTTCTATTGGTGGTGTTCTTTTGCATGGACAGAGGCAAGCTATTTATGTGCTCCTCTGTTCTGATACTGCTACAGAGCTCATTAAATCTCCTTTTTGCAGGAAAGGCCCGAGGGCTATTAATTACTCTGATTTTCCATATATGAAATGGGAAGAATGCTACTAATCTGTTGACAAGTCTGCATGAAGCTGTCCAACTGTGAAATAATGTTGAAAATTTCATTTTCTCAGAGATACTGTCATCTTCTCATGTTTTTTTTTCCCCCTAAATGAGTTAGTAAAGCACTTCTCATTACCATGGAGACTAATATTTTATTGCAAAAATTGTAATTGCAAGCAAGTTTCAAGGCTGCAAGCAGATTTTCCAGAAATCAGGTCAATTGATGAAGTACCTGCACTCAGTGTTGGCTGCTGCAGTGCACATCACTTTCATTCTGAGTCTTATTTACATTCCAAGCCTCAGGGCTCTGCTGCCAGCAAATCAATCGTGGAATTGTTGGGCTGTGATAGATTCTGCAATAGGATAATAAAGGAAAAATAACTTCACTGAGGGGTAAACTTGCTTGCATCTACCCCAGGATATGTCAGAGTAGCAGTGTGTGTTTGTAGGCAGTGACTGCAAAAGAGTGGATGCCCCACAGGAACATATATGGGTTGGCTTACCCATGGCAGGTTGTTCTTGTAAGCAAAAGATAGATGGCTCAGTGCATGACAAATCAAGGCCTGCCTAATAATAAATGTCTCTTGCAATTATTAGTTTGATTTACTAAGAAAGAAAAAGAAAGAAAAATCTTACTGCCTATTTTTTCACTATTTTTTAACACATTAAAAAAAAAGTGAATAAATTAAAAGAAAAAAAAGTAAAAAGAAGAAGAAATGGCTCCAGTCTGCAAACTGGAGAAATGCACTCCAGTCCCACTCCTTGAGGCAAATATATGGAGAACTTTCAGCAAGTCTGCCTCTTTGAACTTTCTGTAGAAACCTTCAGGCAGAATCCAAAGACATAAGAGATTTCTTGACCGCATCTTGATGGGAGAACATTTCTACTCATGTTTCTTACTCTTGTATTTATTCCCTTCCAAGTGACTCAGAAATGTCAAGAAATTGTTCCACAGGTACATTAGCCTGTGGAACATGATCAAACTCAGGCCAGGCCTTAGTTATTTTTATGAAAGATATCTGGCTTTAAAGAACCCCTGGCAACCCACATGCATCTGCAGCACTTATGGTTTTTATCAGTACCTGCTTGAGGACCCAGCTCTGAGAAGTGCCAAGTGCTCCTAAAGTGTGTGTGTTGGCTTCAGTGGCAGTAGTTGTATGAAAGCATCAACCCTTGGGTGAGGAAGCCTGGAGCCAGGCAGAACCATTGCCCTAGCTGGCAGGCACACACATTCACATCAGCTTTTAAGTCTTCCTTTCCCAATTGCAATTAGTTTGAAAACCATTTTGCAAGATACCAGCTGCCTCTGAGGAAGTTTGCTCTGTTCAGGATCAAGCCCTGGTGATGCCATGTCTCTGACTTCGAATGCCAACACTCTGGTGTCTTGCAAAAATTTAGTCTTGTGCTGTCCTGTACTCTCTTGCCTAAATTATCCCTTGATACAACACTACAGGGAGCTGTCAGGAAAGGCAGTTGTGTAGCTTTAGCAAACAAACATTTATGAAGGACCAAATTAATCCAAAAGGAGAAGTCTTCTGTTCCTACAAGGCTATAATGGTGCTCACTAACAGTAGAACTAAATGCAAAATCTAATTCAAAACCACTAACATCATTAGATGTAAAATAATAGGACAGGGGTTTGACTGTTTTACTACTCTTAAATTCTGTATATCATGAGAACTGATACTGGAACTCAGTGTTCTGAAAATGTATTATAAAGTACCTTATTTGTGTGTTTTTTTAGCATATCACATTGAAATACTGGGCAGTACTCAACAAATTGTATGCTGATACATGAAGAGGAATTGTATCTCTTCTATTTAGTGGAATGAGAGAGAAGGGAAAAGTAGAAGAAGGAGGAAAAGAATGAAGACCCAAGGTAATAATTATAGCAGGCAATAATTCCAATTATGTTGTCCCAGAAAGTTCTATAACATGAATTTTTAAACATTTGCTTTCATGCAGTTGTGTTCCCTTAAATATGTGGCAAAAGATTAATATCTCTTGACTGCAATAATAACAAAATTTTTTTCTGCAACTGACTTGTGCTCATGTTGTTGATTTTATAATTCCCTCAGGAACCATTATTTTGTGTTTAGCTTCACCAAGTCTCATTCTAGAATGGTGCACCATGATCTGTATCACACCCTTTAAGTAGTACAGTAGAGCTGTTTCATAGATTGTAGGATTTATTTTAAGTGTTTATCCATCTTGGAAATAATAATAATAATAAAAAAAAAAAACCAGAAAACTTTGAGAAAGACTTTCTAAAATACTTTTTAAAGGGCTGCAATCTTCCTTGAAATGGTATATAAAAAATGATTTATTACAATTGTGTAGGGTCCAAACATAGTGATATCTCAGTGGCTGCTCATGTTGTTGTACACTCAATAGTTTTGGAAAAGGAATTTCAGCTTCTTGAGTAGTGAAGCTTCTGGCACCATTCATGTGCACTACCTTTACACATCACTGCATCCATCTTAAAGCTGAGAGATGAGCAATAAACTTGCTGCTGCCAGCTTGATTTTTATCAGTGCAGGTCTAGCCTTTCCCACTAAAGATCTTGATTGTCCAGTGAGGAAAGGAAAAGGAACATGTGGGGAAGGGAGGAGGTTTTTTCTAATGGCTAAATTTCCTCTTGCTCTAAATTCCTATGTGTGGCTCCACTGGTTACAAGTAGAGATTAATAAGACTAATCTAATTAGGCTACTGTAAATTCCTGCCACATACTGATTTTCTGAATCCCATACAAATAACATACCTCTAGGCCATCCACTTTTATTAACACCTTTATTTCTTTTATTTTGCTGTTGAAGGTATATTGAGATCTTACATTAAGCCATCTGTCAAATTCAAAAGGTGTTTCTCGTAAGAAAGGAAATTTTCTGTGTGTCACATCTAACTGATATTTTTTATTTTTGGCTTATTTAACTGCCTAAATAAACCAGCTACCATATTAAGTGTTCTTGAATATGTATTTCACCTCTCTCTCGTAAGCAGCAAAGAAAACAAACACATGTGATTATTCTTGTTATGAGCATTATTCTAACTCTTTAAACATAGAAGCAGCACTAACAATTTGTTAGAAAAACAGCTACTTGAGGAGCTGCCTTCTCCAGGTAGATCTAGATCCTGTAGGCAGACATATGGTCTGTCTGGGCATTCTAGGCTCCTCCCAAGGGAACACTGCTGTCACTGCATACAAGTTTTGGTTCAGGGGACATCTACTGCATCAAAAACACAAACTGTATGCTGGGCTGCATGGAAAGGATGTTGACCAGTAGGTCAAAATTCCCTCTATTCCACTCTCAGAAGACCCCACCTGGAGTGCTGTGTCCAGGTCTGAGGCCCCCAAGATAAGGAGGACATGGACCTGTTGTAATCCAGGGGAGAGCGGTGAGGATGAGGAGGGGGCTGGATCACCTCTGCTGTGAAGGCAGGCTGAGAGAACTGGGGTTGTTCAGCTGGAGAAAAGGCTCCAGGAAGACCTTAGAACAGCCTTCCAGCACCTAAAGGGGGCTAACAAGAGGGATGGAGAGGGACATCTTGCAAGAGCATGTGGTGAAAGGACAAGGAACAATGGCCTAAAAGTGAAAGAGAGTAGGTTTAAATTAGATATTAGAAGAGTTTCTTCAGTTTGAGAGTGGTGAAGCAGCAGAGCAGGTTGCACAAGGGGGCTCTGTCTGCCCCATTCCTGAAACTCTTCTAGGCCATGTTGGATGGGGCTTTAAGCAACCTGGTCTTGTGGAACATGTCCCTGCCCATGGCAAGGGGCTTGAAACTAGATGGCCTTTAAGGTATTTTCCAACTCAAACCATTCTATGATTCTATGATTCTATGATTCTATGATTCTATGATTCTATGATTCTATGATTCTATGATTCTATGAAAATTGCCTGCTTTAAATGTGTATACCAGCTTCACTTTGGTTGTTGACAATCCTCAGCTTTTGGAAGAAGGGAACCTTGTTTTGCCTGTTGAAACTATAGTAAATGATGAATTACTGTTTTTTAAACACAAGAAAGCTTATTCATTGTGAATTCATTCAATATTGCTTTACCAGTAATAATTAAGTCATATGTAAGCAAGAAAAGGGTTCTCCTAGAAGGTCCTCAAGAACCATTTAAACTGATGATAGTAGGTACTCACTGGAGAGATTATCAAGGTTCACTGGAAGACCTGAGGAAATCCTTATCACTGTGAATAAGAATGGATAAGGAATCATCAGTAAGTCACAACAGGTGAAGTGCAGGAAAATATATGTATGTGTATAGGCATATTGTATATACAGGCATGTACAGACACACATCTATCTATCTATCTATCTATCTATCTATCTATCTATCTATCTACCTATCTATTTGTAATGACTGCTGAAAATAGCTCTGGAAATATGCTTGGAAGGGAATAAGAGCAGTTTTTTAAGCATCTCCTAAAATTTCATTGTTGTTTTTGAGCATTGGTCATACTTCTGTTCTTTTCTGTTGTGCACTGCAGTTTTTGTGGCTTTGGCAGTAGAGGTTTTAAGTTTCTTCATTGCAACAGAGTGAAAGTTTTGTGACTCTCAAAACTCAGTGTCTATTACACAACTGACTGTGTTTTCAGAGGATTGGATTTGTATTGACAGACCCCTCTGAAACATGCTCATTAATGTAACAGAAGGTCAGGACTGTGGCTGGACAGCAGAGCAAAACACTTTCTTGCACATTAAATGTATTCTTAAGACTCCATCTGTATTTCTTCTGCCTTGTTAAGCTTTCAGTTTAGTGGGAGTCAGGAGGGCTTCAAGGGAACTTATACACAAGTGTATGTATGAAAAGCCAGAGAATAGTTTTAACTGACTGAGGTCAGAAGTAAATTTGAGTAACTCATCTTGACTTGGTTTCTCTTTGTATATACACATTTGGCCCATACGCAATATGTTCTGTTAGAAAAGGCGAAGTTGAAGCAAGTAGTGGCTCCATGTGAAAACATTCATACATTCCTAAGGGCTTTCAGTGGGCTAAGGTTTTCAAAGACAGCTTTGAGGAACTAAATACAGAGCAAAGACTTGCCATGTTTGACTTTTAGCCGTATACTTATGATGAAAACATGTAGCAGATAAATCAGATACAGTAATTATTGAACCAGCTAGCAGACAAACTATTTTTGACAAACATATTTAAGTATAGCACATATGCAAAGTATTTCTGTGCCTTCTCCTGAAAGATAACCCATTAATTTTTAGGGATAAACAAAATGTCTAGCCACCCACTAGATGGTGACAAGGAGCATAGTTAGGTAAAATTGTAAGTACAGCAGTGTATGAAGTTTCTTCTTAGCAGCAGAATCAGATTAATCTGCCACCAGATTCTCCCCCACAGGTAGACATTAGAGCCAATCCTGCTGAATAGTAGGAAAGTCTTTGTAATGGTGATCTGTGATAATAGATTTTCCCAGTTAGCCATGCTGTAGAGCAGCAAGAGAAAGAATAGTTGGGGTGTGTGTGTGGGGTGTTAAATGGTACAAACAGTTCTACTGGTGAGATAACTCCAGCAACAAAATTATTTCCCAGTGGTAGCTGTTTCATTGAGCTCCAAAAGTGCACTGAAATGTTCAGAAAAACAAAAGAGAAATGACAGCCAATGTTTTTTTTCTTAAGACAGAACAGTGATCCTGGTGAGTTAGAATATCAAAACAAAGGCTATGTGACAGCTGAAGGGCCTGCCTGTGCTTTCTCTCTCTCTGATCTGTGCTGCATCTCATTAGTTCCCTTCAGCAGTGGGAGGTAAGGGCCCTCACAGACACACAGGCAGAACCACCAGCAGCCAGGCCAAACTAACTCTTTCCCAGAAGGCATTATCCCCAGTACCTCTAGAACACCACCTTCCTCACTTGTTGCCACAGGGGTGGTGAAATGAAGGGAAGTAGGAAGCAGGAAAGAATCAGTACCTGACTCTGAAAAGGTGAAGCTGAGCATGGAAGGCACCTTTACTGTCTGCATGCCCTGTTACAGAAATGAGATGGCTCCCACCAAAGGATTCCCATGTTCCATATCACCTGCAAAGGGCTAGTTTGTGTACCTTGCTGACAGACCTGATTGTCTGTGAGCACAGCTGCAGAAGTGCTAAGGGATGGGCAGAATTTAACACTGGAATTTTGCTTGCACTTTTAAATCGAGTGGGGCTGCCCTACCTCCCATTGCACCCTGCATGGCAGGTGGATCATAAATAACAAAACAGCATAAAAATCTGCCTGAGAGTCAGAGCATGTGCTGCTGCATTTGGTGAGGACTGGCTGCTGCAGCCACTGGCAGAGGCTGAATACAAGCCAAGTCAGTCTCACACAGTTTAAGGGAAAGGACATGCATTGGTGGAAGTTTTTTGCTATAGTCTACAGGAGGAATAAAATACATAGTAAATCAATATGAGAAAATATATTGTGCATGAAAGTACTTAACCCTAACCCAAATGTTTGCTCAATTTTTGTTCAGTAGAAATGGCCACAGTAAACTTTATAGACATGCAAAATTTCCTCGTCACTCCAAGCAGAGTGGAAAAGCAAGCTGTACTTTCTCACTACCAAGTGATTAATTGAATGAGTGAGTTTATTAATGAAAGAAGGAGGAGCACACTGAACAGAGTAAAAGCCACAGGGAGGTTGTAATGAAGAGGGGAGGATTCTTCTGATTCCACTTTAGGTGGAATCCACAGTGCAGCCTGAGTTCTCATCTCTCCAGTGAGTGACTAATAGGAAATCTGTGTACTACCTTCCTACCATCAGCATATTTTGGCATGAGTGGAGCTGAGTGTGATTTCACCACTTACCCAATTATAGGGTGCTGAATGGAGAGCTGTCCTGTCTTCTTCAATCCCATGTTGCAAGCTGCATCTTTAGTCTGAATGATTGCCATGTGACATTGTGCATCCTGAGTAGCAATTCCATTTTTACCCCAGATTTACCCAGAATGACTCTTTTTTTTTGGTAGAATCACCTCTCAGCATTGCACAATGGCTGCTATGTAAACTTAGTCTGCTGCAGTCTGTCTGCTTAGTGATCTCTTCCCTTTAAATACCTTGCTAAACCATAGATGCTAACAGAGTGCCTATCTTCTGTTACAGGCCTTGTAGCACAAAGCTTAACCAGAAATAACCTAGTTTGATTGAAAAAAATTCCTATTTTACTTTGTATCATTTTTAAACCACCAGTGATACGCAGGGAAAGCAAATAAAAGGCTCTATGGATTGTCTGTCTGGGAATCCGTATGTTCAGAGCTCTTGTGATGTTTTTTCCTAGCACACAATTCAAGCACATTAAGAAAGGCTGACACCTGCAGTCACAGATAATTAGGTCAAACAAAAACAAGTGTAGGATGATGAAGAATGAATTAGGAAGGTGTCTGCTTCAATCACAATGGCTGGTTAAAGTCACAAAGGCTATAAATAGCCCTCAATTCCACTCTGCATTAACAGCAATCTAGAAAATGTTATCCAGGCCCTTTATCCTGTGCTAAATTTAAGATTAAGGCACCCCAGCTCTCTAAGAAATAATAAAAAAGAAAAAATAAAAGAGAAACAGAAAAGAACAAGTGCTTTTTTTGTTCTTATCAGCAACAGAAATGTGATTTTGACAGTGCATTGAGTAAACATGTACTGTGTTGAACTTTCAACCAGACTGTGTATTCTGAATGAGACTTTGGATAAATTTATGCTGCTGACTCTGAAGTATAGAACATCTTAAGCAGGTCACACTGCTAAATATGCTCAAAATTACAGAAGAGACTAAGCTGTAAATTTGCTATTGCTCTTTGAGTTTAGGTCTGATTTAGATGTAAAGCTTTGGGTCAAAATTATTTGTTTCCACACAACTCCTAAAAAGGCTAGGGATTTTCTGAGTGCAGCAGGAGCACTGCCAAGGCAGAATACTTTGAACAGTCATTCATTTCCAGATCATGACCAAGTGTGTCTAAGTGATGCGCTGAAAGCAAATCAGTGACTTGAGGGCTAACTATCAAGACTAAATTTATGAGTCAGGCAGGCCAGTCTGGCTCTGTGAACTCGGTGGAACATGCCCTGCAGATCATTTAAAAGCCCACATTTTATCTCACATTTGCTTGATCAGCATACCTGGGGACACATGAGCACAGGAGGCTGTTGTGTACACTGCAAATGACTGGAAGGCAGAACACACTGTGCTCACAAGTGTTCTTACACAGCATGAGAGACAAACCTTTTTTTTCTTGGTTAGCCACCACAAAAACTCTTTGTTTCACAGTTAACTGCTGGATATTACTTTCATACCTGTTCCCAAGCTCCAGAGAGATTTCTGGTTATCACCAGGCTAGGTAGAGTAAATGCCTCTTTTAATATGCCTTATCTTTGGCAAAGGCTGCACCCCTTAAGGAATTTCCTGCCTAAAAATGTTATCCTAATTGTCTCAGAATTTACAATTTCTCAAGGGAAGCAATGTCACTCTGAAAATTTTAGTAC
Organism: Notiomystis cincta; assembly: GCA_013398075.1. Classification (NCBI taxonomy): domain Eukaryota; kingdom Metazoa; phylum Chordata; class Aves; order Passeriformes; family Notiomystidae; genus Notiomystis; species Notiomystis cincta. Next base: position 86,308 of record VZRX01005596.1, on the reverse strand, counting down.
CTTTTCAGACTGGTAGAATTGCAAACTCTTGCAGAACACAGTGTGTCCTGTTCATTCCTCTTCTTCTCTGCTGGAAATGCTCCAGAAGTTGTGGAGTAAAGGTTTGAATGGGATTTATATTTCCCCTTCTAAGAAGACCTTTAGACAACAGAAAAGGTAAATTTACGTCACTTGAAGTGAGGTTGATGTAACTGATCACATGTAGCTCTTTATCCACATCTGAACTACTCATTCTGGGCTTCTTTATAGTCACCAGGAAGAAAAATAGGCATGCATAGAGCCCCAGACTTATTTTAGAGATTTGGACTGGTAGAAGCTAAATCCTAATATAACAAAGTCTGTCTCCTTTGACACTAGAAACTATGAGCCATTTCTCAGTCTTGAGATCCTCCCAAAGAAGATTCCAGGAGCCAGCACTTGATGAAAGTCTCTCAGTGTAAGAAATATTTTAAATTTTTACTAAAAACCTTAAATACATCATACAATACAATAATAGAGAATAATGCAGTAAGAATATGAATTCTTAATACAATTAAGAATTCATATCTTTGATAATATGAAATATATTAAATTTTTTATTACAATAATAACTGAAGGATAAAAACAAATAGAGAGGAGAGATTGGAAGTTTGAATTAAAAATTTACATTTTACCCAGAAGAGTGTTATTAGGTAGTTAACCTATTTTGTATGAATCTAATTTGCCCAAATTTAAAGATGAAGGAGTGCTTGAGAAAGTCTGCAGGTGGAAACCTCACCAGGAGCACTGACTCAATAGCAAAGTACTCCTGCAAAGCATAACTCTTCTTCTATTCTTTTAACTCTGATATAAAATCATCTTAATATATATAATAATTTATTATAAATATTAAATTATGTTAATCCATAAAAGGTAGATGAGTGAATCACTGATAATAGAAAACTGACTCACTCTTGCATGAGGTAAGTGTTAGAAAAAACATTTGTGAATGAGCTGGCTTCTCTAGCTTTGCTCATAGGAAGCTCTGACATATTTCTTGAATGTGAATGTTTTCCCTAACAATGTTTCTGGTCATTTGATTTCCCATATAAAATTTTCGTCCTTGTGTTTTTTTAAAGAGCTCCTTATGTTATTAACCTGTAGTATTTAATAACCCAGGGTATGATATGTGAAGTAAGATTTATTGGTGGGTCCATAGAAGCCTCCACATGCTACACTTCATACCTGCCATCTATTTCTGTAGTGCTTGTGAATAAAACCACAGATCCAAAGCCTTGAGGGCCACTGGGGTTGGTCAAATAGGGAAAAAAATCCAAAAGAACTCAACATTGTTTTCAAATTTGCAGGTTAGTCTCATCTCTCATTTTAACACCAATTATATACATGATCTTGAAGATAATTTACTTTTCATCTCAAGTCCAAACCCCTGTGGATAATTTCAGCCACCTTATTTTTGCAATCCAGCATTGGTCCAAAATCCATTGGCTTCAGCAGGAGCTTTTCAACTGACTTTCAAATGAGCTTTGGATCAGTTCCTCACCAAATACAGATCAAATACAGGGGAAAACAGTTTCCTAGGATGTTCTCTGTCAGGATTCTCTGTTTACCATTACATTTTATAATGATAGCCTCTTCAGCTTTTTACACAGAAATTGCTTCAGATGGGTTGAAAGACCTTTTTCTCTTGTTAATAAAAACACATTTTAAACATCTCTTGAAATCTGGCCTGCTGATACCAGCTGAAAAATATGGTATTACATTATGCATGATTCTTGACTGTTCAGAGTATGAAAACCCCCTCCCTACTACAGACCTTTAATGATTGGAATGTTATGCTAAATGTTTGCAGTTTATTATTTCTTATAAATATGGCAATCTAGTGATGAATATGTGTTGTTAATAAGGATACCTGTTTGGTATTAATAAAGTCAAATTGAAATTAATTTACCAAGCATCAGAGAGATCATTTTCAAGTGCATCTGTTTGCAAAGAGACTTCACAATAAAGAGGATTTGGGGAGTGGAAGTTGCTTACTGCTCTGGGGTATTTATGAGTAATTCTCCCCCTCCCAGGTTTTCAGATTTCAATAACTATTGTGATTCACTGGATGTAAAATGAATGCTTAACTGCATTTATTACCTTTACTAGTTATTTCAATATTGGGACTAAAGATACACAACTGAAGAGTTACAAATGGACAGTGCATCCCTTCCAGCCATATTTAATAATGAATCTCCTGTGTTCCAAGCTTCTGGCATTGCTTGGGCTTAACTTTTAGAATATCCAGAACTTTACAAGAACATGTAAAACATAAGTATAAAGAAAAGAAGATCAATATTATATAGCATAAAATTTTGTATAAATAAACACATAATATTAAATAAAAATTAATAAACCACAAATCCGAATGAGTGAAGAGAAAATCTGCTTTGCAGATTGGAGCAAAACACATTGAAGTTAATTTATTCTGGGTGAAAGTATTGAGCAACAACAGACCTATTAGTGTAACATCAGGAGTATGCAAGATGAAATTATGATGGGAAGAATAATTTATGACATAAAGGTAAAAGAAAATGGTATAAATTAGAATAAATTTTGTCGAGTGAGGTTTATGCCTGAATAACTGAATTTGTTTTATAAAACAGCAAGATATGAAGGATCAAAGTTTTTTGGTAATGAACGATGGGATTGATCTGACTAAATGCATGTGTCCACTCTGGAGACCTCTATTTTTGAACTCCTCACCTCATGCTCCCTTTTTTAGCAATGCCAAAAAATAGTTCCTTTTAGGGTATGATTCATCCCATCCTGAAATAAATATCTAAAATAAGTCGGATGATTCACACCTACAAGTGCTTATTTCTCTCCATTGACTGCAGAGTTAGGCAGGGGTGACTAGCTTGGATGTAGATGACCACTCTAGAGCCATCTGAAGCTAAATGGAAGTGGTCCCACTGAGACAGACTAATTTAGGAGTAGAGCATCTAAAATGGTGCCCGTAGGAAAGTGCTCATTAATAACATGGAGCTACAAACTTTGAGATAGTTAGGGAGTTGTTTAAAGTGGAGATAAAATTAAAGTGGAGCAATATTGAGAAAAAGATGTAATGGGTTGAAGGGAACTACTAGGACCATTTTTCATGAATCAGCCTTGGAGTGGATCTTAGTATTTTCTTTAATGATTTTGGCATGAGAAGTAGGATTGAACTAATGATATCTAATATGGAACTGGGTCACACTGTTGATATGGAGAAGAATGAGGATACCTGAAAAATTAGATAAACTTGATTACAGTAGAGTGGGAAAGAGATAAAATTTAATAAAAAAGAAAATCACATATTTTGGAAAAATCTGAAAATATTGCCTAGTTGCCTAAAGTATATTTTTAAAAAACATGGCTATCTAATTATGATGGGAAAATTTAAAAAAAAATTACTCTGTTCAATCATCTCTGTAATTAAAAAGCAATAGAACCTCCAGAGTTTTTCTATTCTGCATAGTTGAGTACTGCTACTGTGGCTGAACTGTACATTTGGGAACTTATTCTCTGCCTGTGCTTCTTTGGGAGCCTAAGGTCCCTGAAGACTGCAGTGTCTCTAAGTTTCTTCTGATTATACCTAACAAATTAACAGCCAGTATTGCCTCATTTCAAAGTCAGCAGATAGAAGCAGAATGGACAAGCCTATTTTCTGGCCAATGGCATAGCTGCTCGCATGCCTGAGAGGTGTGCAATGCAACCAGTGCAGAACTTAACCATCTGCTTGTGAGAAAGGCACTCTTTATCCTCCAGGGGCAGCCAAGAATTAAAGAGTCAGAGAGGTTAAAAGGTGTGCTAAGAATGTCTCACTTACTAGCACTCTTTTATAACAAGGACCAAAGAGAGGGCCTAGATTTAGCTTTAAGTTTTGTTGCTCTATTTTAATAATTGTTTCACTCAGGGAAGTGCTGACAGGAACCCAGATGACTGTAATTCCATTTCAGGGGTATTGCCACTGGCCTACTCCCTATTATTTGCTTGAACTGTGGCCCACTGTACTAAGAGATGAGAGGTTAAAGTTCTCTCAGTAGGTTACAAACCCAAACACTGGTCACTGGGGGAAAAATTAAATTCAAGTCTCCTACTTATTTGGTAAATGCTTTAATAATTAATCTGTTCCTTATCTCAGGCAAATTGTTTCATGACCATTTTTTCAATCTGATGGGATGATGAGAATCATCTGTTGAGATGTTGCCCAAAGGCTACAGATGCCTCATCCCTAGAAGTATTCAAGGTCAGTTTGGATGGGGCTCCAAGCAACCTGCTCTACTTGAAGATGTCCCTGCTCTCTGCAGAGGAGTTGAAACGAGATGATTTTTAAAGGTTTCTTCCATCCCAAAACGATCTATGATTCTATGAGTACAGAAGTCTGTATCTAAATAGTTACACAGAATCACAGAACATTCTGAGCTGGAAGGGACCCACAAGGATCAACGAGTCCAACTCTTAAGTGAATGGCCCCAATGAGGATCAAACCTGTGACCCTGGCATTATTAGCACCATGCTCTAACCAACTGAGCTAATCTGTTGTCTAGAAACTATCTATAGGAGTGCTGATAATGTGATTTGTGACTTGTTTTATCTCAAGATCGATACGAAAAGTAGACAAATAAATCTTTCTGGGAGCGCTCACATCTCTCCTTTGAGTATAAATGGAGCCTGGCTATCTCATTGACATGTGGATTTTATAGGTAAGACATTAGAGGTCTGTATGTGTGTAACTTAGGTACTTCAGTCAAAATATGGCTTTTACCTCTGAATCCCTTTCACATTGGTTCAATGCTTTCATTCAAAATCCAAGTTCTGTAAAATTCCCCATTCCTCTCGCTTGGCATTGCTCACAGTGCAGTTTACATATTGCTCCTTTCAGTGGAGCTCATGTAGACCATATACCTTTCTATAGACTGCAAGAACCTGATTCAAGATTTCAGACCTCACTCTTAAATTTTGTGGATAATTTCTAGGTGATGGAGTGCTGAATATCCTTATTGTTTAAGACAAATGAGCTATCAGGATGTCTCAGCACTTTGGAAATGCAGGGATCTAGAAACAGTCCTGGTGAGGGTTTAGCCAACAGCAGATGGTGAATGTTCTGTACCACTCTGACATGGCATCCTGCTCTGTACATGGCACAGAGGAAAAAGTGAAGGCCTCTGAATCTCAGCTCCTTTGTAAAACTCTCATTCCTGCCCCTCAGAAGAGTAGAACTCTACTTTAATATACAGATTTTTGACACAAAGCATCAGATTGAAATTGGTGTGCTAGAATTCTGTGCCCCAAAAGTTAATTGGGAGGAAGTGAACCTTTTCTTTTTCCACATCAGACTCTGTTTTCTTAAGCCCTGTTCTTCGTCACAATCTCTTCAGTGTCAGAACTCGTTTTTTCCCAAACAGTCACCTGCAGGCAGTAGGGCAATGATTTTGTTGTGTGATGATTTATGAGGGTGAACTAAGAATGGCTTGTTTTGTATGGCTTGTATTTCAGAAAATTTTGAAGGCTGAAAGTAACCCAAGTGAGCATATGGAAAACAACGGCTCTGGTGTTTAAAACAAAACAAACCAAAGCAATTTTTCAACAAGCTTAAAAGCAAGTGAAACAAAGCTAGCACAGTGTGGCTGATAATTTCTGTGCCTTTCTGAATGGTGATTCATACTCAGTCCTGCTGGGTATGTATTTTGGAGAAGAATTTATAATATCTCAGGCTATTATCCTTCTTTTGCTCACTTCTCATCTGTGTCACCAAATATCCCTACTGTGTGATTTAGTTCTGAGGAGCAGGGGATTCTGTAGCTCCATGTGAATGCCTTGATGGGGTCCAGCTATCACTGCAAGAATAGGAGCAGACTATATTTAATGCCATTTTCTTGTTGTTTTGAACTCCACATCACTCCTGACATTGTTACACTAGAGTTCAGAAAAGCTGCCTGTCTTTTATATGATGTTAGAATGGAAGTCCAGTTAAACTTTTCCTTTTCCACTGTAATTTGCCATTTGCTTTCCTTCTCAAAACTCGTCGGTTTTTCAGCGAGGTTTAGGTAAAAATTTTAACATATATCGTTTATGCTATCACACCTTTTGCAATGCCAGCTATTCTTATGGATTCTGAAAATTTGGACAGTCTCCAGGAGAATGAACTGAAACATTGGAGTTTCAGGATGCTGAGGCATCCTTTTGCAGTGCTGCACTGCCCACAGCAGCTCTGCTCTCACCTTTTCTGGGGTAGCTGCTCTTCACTGCCCTAAGCTGTAGACCTCAAGCTGGTAGAGGGAACTGAACTTGCAGAAGAAGGGGAAGACACGAGCTGCCTGCTGCTATCAGCAGCTGTGGGGGAGGATAGCTGTGCCCCTAACTGCAGGCAGCAGATGCTCATGAAGTAAGTGCCAAAACAGTGTTTGGGGAAACAGTACATGTGTTACCTGGCACCAGGGTATTAGTGAAGCCAAGAGCTTGCCCACTTTTTCACTCAACACAGTGACATACAGTGAAGTGGAAGATGAGCCTGTGCAGTCCCAAAGTCCAGCAGAGAATAAAGACCTAGGAATGATTTCCCAGTCCTGTCAATTGTGTATCATGTGCAAAAACTGAGTGGAAATTATTCCAAAATACTGCACAGCATGTATAATGCATGGGAAAACCCTAAAGTGGTAGAGTATATGTGAGAATTACCATTTGTCCTCGTGTCAAAAAGAGTGCCCTTTATCCTCTTCCCTAGGCTGCCTATATAACTTCTTGCTCTTAACCACACTTGGCAATCTCGACTGTTTTATCCAGGTAGTGAGGAAATTGCTCTGCCTCTGTTCTTTTATTCACATGTGGCACGCCAGAGTAGAAAGTTGTAACTAGTTTAAGATCTTCCTCTATCAAAATGCTTTTAAAGTGCACTTGTAAGTAAAAGGTTCCATTTGGCTTCACTTTTTTAACACCAGTATTAAACATAAAAACAAATCGGTTGGGCTGTAATATTTAAAGTGCTGATAAAAGCTGGAAAATTCAGGATTTAATGACCATGGTGAATGCTCCAGAAGTTTCCAAGCACTGCCTAACCTTATGTAACAGCTCTGGGGATTTACTTTGTCTCCTAAAGGAAAAAAAATCCTTCTCATTAAAAACTGCATAAATAAAAATAAATAAATTTAAGAGGGACAGCATATTTTTTTAATCCCAAGGAAGGTCTAGTTTCATAGTGACACTAAAGGAAATTCACCATCCATGTGAATTTACCATTCTTTCTTCTGTCTCTCTACCTTAAATGCCTTCAAGTCCCTCCTAAACACACCCCTGTGAGGACACTGGATGTACTTTTTTGACTCAGCAGTCAGTTTAGGCTTCAGTCAAAGGATTTTTCCTTGATTTTTGTAGCCTTGTCTTTTCAGCATTTGGCCAATGGCAGTCATTATCAGAATGATGGCATCAAAATAAATGTCATCCTAGGGAAGCCCATCTGCCTATCTGATGAATCACAACTTTTCTGAAATTACCACAGGAAGTTTCTTCTAAAATACCCATCAAATTTCTTGCAGTTGCAGTCACTTGGAACTGTACCAGAACCCCAGCAATCTCTCAGTAGTGCAAAATATCTGAATTCTCTTCTAGTAACTATTTGGGACTTCACAGATGGTGAAAATAGAAAAATATGTTCAAAACAAAGTAATGTGCTTTGTTTTAATTTTGAGATGTTGCATCTAAGCATGGAGGGAGAGGGTGTCTGCATTAATTCAGTAGAAAGGTATAATTTATTTTGCCCAGTTTAAACCATGGACAAGAAAGACAATCCAAGGAACTGCAGGCTGGATGACCTCATCTCAATCCCTGGGAAGGTGTTGCAGCAACTAATCCTGGAAAGCTTTGCCTAACATAATAAGAACAAGAAGGTGATTTGGTTTAGATAGCAAGGATTTATGAAGGGGAAATCATACATCATAAACCTAATAGCCGTCTATGATTCCATGACTGGCTTGGAGGGCAAGGGGAAGAGCAGTGGATCTTGATGTTAGCAAGGCTGTCAAACATGTCTTCTGTAAAAGCCTTGCAGAGAAAATGATGAAATGCAGACTAGATAAAGGAATGAAAAGGTGGCCTGAAACCTGGCTTAAATATCAGTCTTCAAGGGTTGTGATCAGCAGAACAGTGTCTGACTTGAGAAGGACAGTGTACCACCATTGATAACAGGGCCGGTATTGTTTAACATTAACATTGATAGCCTGGATGGTGGGACAGAGAGCAGCCTCAGCAGATTTGCAGATGATAAAGACCTTGGAGAATTGGTTATTAGATGTGGCGGTTGTGCTTCCAATTCATAGGGACCTCAACAGGCAGGAAAAACATGAAATTCAGCAAAGGTAAATGCAAAGTTCTTTTCAGAAAAGGACTTGGGGATCTTCACAGGCAATATGTTCTTGCAGCAAAGAAAGCCAAAATCGCCCTAGGCTACATTAGCAAAGGCACTGCCAGCATATCAGAGTAGGTAATCCTTCCCCTCTAGTCAGCATCTTGAGCACTGGGTCCAGTTCTGGGCTCCTCAGTAAAAGAGACATATGGACATGCTGGAGTTGGTCCAGCAAAAGATCTCGAAAAGGATTATGGAGTTGGAGCATCTGACATGTGAGAAGAAGCTGAGAGAACTGTGACTGTTCAGCCTGGACAAGAGAAGACTCAGATGGGGATTTTATCAACACACATAAATACTTGGAGGGTGCAAGGAAGGGAACTCCAGGCTCTTTAATGTGGTGTCCAGTGATGAGAGACAATGGGCACAAATTGAAACAGAACAAATTACATTTAGGCATAAGAAAACACTAATTTCATGGGTGGTAAGGCTTGTAAAACATAGGGACTGTTTGTCCACGTAGTTTGTGGGGTCTCCATTCTTGCAAACATTCAAAACCTGACTGGGCCTGCTGAAGGGCTTCTACAAGTTGTCACGTACCATAACTTCTTATTCCACCAGTGCCATCTGCTGTATACGAACTAGAAACAAACACCTCAGGAAAAATGTTAATTTTCAGAAGTACGGCTTTTTGCATATTTACTAAATCATCGGATTTTGACTGGAGGAATTACAAAGAACAGATGCTTACTGATACAGCAGCTCACACCCTACCGAGAGAATAATGTAGCAGTCCTTGCTCTACTTGCTAAAATATATTTAAATTTAAAATGGCCTTGCATTGTTTCATTTCTCTGTGTTATAATGAACATTCATTTCAGTGAATGATCCAATAGAAAAATTTGCTTTAGTTTTCACCCAAATTTCCTGAGGGCTTCAAAACAATAAACACTTTGGCTACATGTATTGGCATTTACTGCACAACAGGGATGTGTTCCTCCCATTCTGCTACATTGAGGAGGAAGAATATTATCACCTACATATCTCATTGTTACTTCCATTACAATTGCTCTCCGGTGATACAATTCAGAAACGAGGCATTTTTCATTAATTTAGTTTACCATGGAAACTCGTGCGAGATAATCTACTTCTGCTGTGTCTGTTGGTAGTAGAGAGGACTTTTTTTCTGTGTTTCCTGGCACCACATCCTCGTGTCATGCTCTTGGCTGCAAATAAGACTAAACCAGTAGCAAGTACACATCTGTGTGTGTACCTGTGGTGTCTGTGTGTGGACGTGTGCGAAGCGTACACGAGCTCATACACACACACAGGTTTGTGTAGACATATGTGGCCAGGGGCAGGTTGTGCTACCTCAGTCCTTCACCATAGACATGGTCTAGAGCCAAATACATTCATTGTCTACTTTTCAGAGTGGGAAGAGTTCCCAGGGATGGTGATGTCCCCCTTTACCCTGTGGAAGGCTCAGCAAAGCTCCCTCTCTCCAGCCTGGCATAAGAGTGCCCAAGAGCACAGGTAAGGGGCCATTTCTTAGGTGAACAGGACTTTTAGAGGAAAACTGAAGTTTTGATCTGATTGAAAATGTTTGTGCAATGGGCATTCTTTCTGAAAAATGAAAATGCTTTGTTCTGGTGTTTTCAAAGTGCTCTTTCCATTACATTCCAAAATCACGCTTTGCTACTGCATTTAACAAAAGTTATCTCGATTTATTTTTGGCTAAAAGTAGTAATAATATTAGAAATATGCTAAAGAATAAAGGGAGATAAAATGTCTCATTGGGGTTTGATTAAAGTTTTTTTTTACCTTAGGTCCTTTTTTCGCTTCTCCCTATTCCGTTGAAGGAAATTTAAAAAAAATGCTTGGAATGTACTCCAAATGCTTTTAAAAAAAATTTTTCAAAATACACACTGTTTTGCCAAACATTATTCTTGAGCTTTTAAACTACCTGCAATTAGGCTTAATTTTGAGTGACCTTGACCTGAATCAGGCTTGGCAAATAAGGGTATAATGTAATGTAGCCTCCACCTTATCTATGCTGTGGTTTGCAGGCAAGGTAAGTTAGATTGCTTAGTCCTACTGGATCTCATTGATTATATTTTATTTTAGGCAAGTTCTTTTACTAACATGTTTTCCTCCACCTACACCAGGAAAAAGGTGAAATTTAAAGTAATTCCTAATTAGTGAAGCTTGAACTGCCTCTTTACAGGAAGCAGAAAATCAGTGGTGCAGCAGCTAGGAATTTAAACATGGTGTTAGTGTATTTCTTTAATGGTAAATCCATCATTTTCATATAACAATTGATATAATCAAAAGAGATCTGAATTTAAAGTGAAATAGATATAAAAGAGCATTGATGTCATATTTCATCGGCAAATGGATAGCAGACAACTTCTGAGAGAACTTCTAAATCTGTCTTTGCTGGTTACAGATAAAGTTGTTCACTGAGCAGTTGGACAAATGAAAAATGAAGTATTTGGTTCAGCTTAGCACCCTTTATCCCTTCCACTTGGAGCATGCACATCTCAGCATGTTCCTGTGCCTCCCCATGTGTGGTCTTGCTCTTCTCCTTTCTGGTTCTCACATTCACAGTACTATAAATATCCTCAACATCTCCTTTAATGTTCCCTACAGTACTTTATTGTCACTACTAAAAGAAGTATTTACGAGAATTGTGACAAAACATTAATTTGTGATAATAAAGGATGTCTTAAAAGTGTGAGCTATCTGTAATCTGGTGCAGGAAAGGGCTTGAAATTGTTGGAAAGGTTGGAAAGGTTGTTCAGAAATGCTGCTTTGTATGTCAGTGCCAGGCTGATGCTGAGACCTGGAAGCTATGACTTCAAATGTACATCCACTTAAATATTTAATTCTTGACTTTTTACGTTATATTAATCAGGAGACATACTTCTGTATTTCCTAAAATAGAAGCTTAGGAAAAATGGGATATAACATTAGTTGTTGTAATGTTTTATTCAATCAAACTGCGGTTGTCAGGACTCAGAACAGTCTCTCTCTTCACTTTCCACAAAGAAATCATGATCCTTGCTCTGGATCAGATGTTCAGACCTCTTGCCAATAAATCTTGCCCAAGTGATTTGCAACACATTTGTTTACTTGTCTCTCCACTTCTTGATTATGAAAAAAAAGAGGTTTTATAACTTTTAGTTGGTGGAAAGGTCCCTCACAGAAAAAGACAAAATGTTTTTCTTATTTCTTGGATTTTTCTTTCCTTAGGGAACCAGTAGTTTCCTATGCTTCAATTTTGGTTTATTTTAGGTTTTCTGTGCCCTCTCAATGGCCCCTGTGGTGCTGATTCGCAAACCTTGTGGGTGAGTATTCTTTCTGTATAACTTGCAATAGAAGAACTGTTTTCCTGCCCTGTCCCTTTCATTCTGGTAAGACTCAGCCCCCTGGCCGAGCTCCCACACTTCATGTATGGTAAGGAATTTCCTTCATAGCTGTGCTGGTACCCTGCCATCTTTGGTCTCATAAAAGAAGGCTAACACTGCAGTTCAAGGGGGAGGAGGAAAAGAGGCAAAATATAAGTTCTTGCATCCAGCCAAGTTAAATATATTGCTTCATGTAGCTACAGGATGATGAAAAAAATTAATTTTTCACAAATCACTCGTTCCAGTCCCCTTTTGTGGCCTACATCTTATGCACTCTTGTAATTTCTTTTGATAGAATGATAGTTTAAGTGTCTGGCTTTGCACTGTTTCATTTTTTTCCTTTTTAACATACAACACAGGGATGTTCTCTGGAAACAGAAGAAAATGGTTTCCTAATTCTGTTCCCAAGATTACTGCTGTTTGCAAAGCAATTTA
>VZRX01005596.1:0-71360 GCA_013398075.1 Notiomystis cincta | reverse complement strand
TCATTTTACTATTTTAAGAATTTGTTTTTTTTTTTTTTTTTGTTTGTTTATTTGTTTTGTTTTGTTTTGTTTTGTTTTTTTCTTGTGTGGTAAGTGTATGAAGACAGAATAAAACATAAGAATGACAGAATCATGGAGCCTCTTCAGTTTACAAGTTTATTTCAAAGGAGGAAAGAAGGAGGGAGAGAGGGAGGGAAGGAGAAGGTAGTGAAGTGTCCTCATCTTCCTGCTAGCTGGTGTTCCCATTTTCCATCTAAGTGCTCTGAATTCGGGGATGTGACATTGGGGCACTAGTAGGAAGAGTACCAGCTGTCTTGTCTGCCTAATATGATCAAGCAAAGTAGGTGGGTGGTAAATATGGACAGACTGAATTTGTCCTCAAGGACACACCCTGTGTGGCAGTGCAGAGACAACATTCATCTTCTGCTGTAGCTGCTGCTACAGTTTTTAGTTTATAAAATGCACCCAGACCAGAATTCAAGCTCTTGCTCCAATTTATATTTAGAATATGGCTGAGGATGCTTAGATTCATTATCCTCTTCAGCACCTCTTGTAAGTAATTTGGATTGCCATGCCTAATCCTGTTTGTTTCTTGTTTTGAGGCAGCTTGCCCTTCTAGTAGAGCTCCTGTGAAGGCAGAGGAGCTCCCCTTGGGCACAGACACACTGCCTCAAGGCTGTCATGGCCTTGTGAAATGTGTCTGTTACAGCCTTTCATATTTCAGCATTCTCGTCCCTCTGTAAGTTTGATTATTAAGCCTATAGTTCCTGTTGCGTCAGTTTTTAATGCAATAGGTGCTGCTTTGTGACAAACCTGAATAATGACGTATCTTGGAAATATGTGTATGACCCATAATGAATTTTCTCATCTTTCATGATCATTAATTACTTGATAAATTCTCAAGGGTCTAACTAAGAAAATACTTAACTGACTGGTAATGCAGTGGCCAGCATAAAATTCATCATTACTTAAGCATAACACATTGTTCTCCAGGGTATTCTATGAATAGTGTATGTCTTCAACCTGTTTTTCAAAGAGTCTATGCAATGGCTTGGTGAAGCTATTAATTTACCATTTATGTTTTGCACCAGAACAGAATGTTTTTATATCATATTTTTGCAAATGGAAGTACATGATTTAATCTTGGCTCTATTGTTAGAATTTAATGATCAAAACAAAGCAGAAGCTCCACAGCCCCAGACACCTGCCTGTTTCTTTTAATGTTTTATATGTCTTAACATCAATGCATCAATGTATACTGTAAATAAATGAATGAATAAATTAAGAACACATACTGTCTGTTCTTCTTTAGCTCATATTTATTGCAATGATTTATCTGATCTCCATAAAATGCTGGTTACTGTTGCTGAAAATATTAATTCTTCACAGAATGAAACATTCAGTTGTTATCATAGCTCCAGGCAGTTTTTTCACATCTGAATGCTAGGAAGATGCACATGATTTGTTTTATGTATGGGAATACATACCAGAGTCCAGTTTCAAGAATGCTTTTTACACCCTCTTATTTTTGCATGCATTATATGGTACATTTTGTATTGAAATTTTTGCTTCTGCACCAAAACATTATTTTTGTTGTTTGTTATTTATCTAATATACTTCTGATTAATTAATTTCCTTTTTCTATTCACATTACAGATTTTAATTGCCAGTAGTTAGCTGGTAAGCTATCTCAGCCTGCTAGAAAAGTCCTAGGAGTGTAGTTCAATTACCAGGGCTATTGAGCACGTCAGAAATTACAAGGGGAAATGAGAGTTTTATGGCTCTGAATCTCAATGTGACAGGTAATAAAGTTGTTTCTGGGACAGTATCACCTCTCACAACAAGTCAAGTGTGGTGCTTTTGCCTGATTCCTGTAATGGAGGAACTTTTATGGTCTCTTTTGCACTGCTCTGAATATGTAAGCTATTAATTTTCTGTTGTGAATACTCATGTACCATCAAGTGTTTGACCTAAAATATACATTGCACAGCTGCTCAAGGGCATGGAATATTACCCATTTTTCACATTGTATGATAAATGTGAAAATGTGTATAATAATGTACAGAAACGATTACTTTCTCTGTCATGAACCAATGAGTCTGGAAACAGAAAAAACCTAAGAGAGAACTTATTCCTGATACTGTTTGAACCAAAGTGATATTTCATTAGAGAATGCTTCAAAGTTCTTCTTATCTATTAAGGAGACTTAAATTACATGGCATGAGCTACTAACCAGCTGTGCTATAATATCATGCAAGATTTTTGATTGCTCAGAGAAGCAACTCTGTACACCATATTTAGTTATTTGTGATTTTGTGCTAAGCTTTGCAATCTGGTACTGCCACTTGTGTTAATTCATTAACAGTTTGAATATTTATGTCAGCTCATGCAGCTGCAGTTTTTGTTTTTCAGATATGACAAATAAAGCCTACTCCCTTAAAACTGCATTAACTGTAAGGTAATGATATTTTGTACACTGCTGAATATCTACCTCTGGCACTGACATTTGCTAGGTAACTTAAGAATCCCCTTCTACTGTATGTAATTTAATAGCTGGCATCAGGTGACTTTCTCTAAGAGGAACAGAAGAACAGAATTAGTTGCTAATTATTCATTAATCCAGTGAATAATTGGGATAAGCTTTACGTATTTCATTACAAATGGAAGGCTATTTAAACACTGCAGTCATAACTTGGGCCCTATACATAGGTAGCAGTGTCATTCTCTGTTTTATTTTGAATACAAGTTTTGCCAAAAGAAATTGACGATGATCTTGTACTTGATATTTTTTCATCTGTAAGATTTTGGTGCTCATAAGATCTACTGAAGCATTAGCACAAGCTGGTATTACAAGTAATCACCAAATCTTTTTTGCAGCTCAAGCTATAGCACTGATTGCTTTGGCCATTATCCTTTCCTTACCACTATTTGCCTCACTGCCAGGTAACCTTTTTTTAGAGTGGGTGAGTGTGATCTGAGCAGAACTGGTGGACAAAAGCTGCACCACCAAGAAATAATTTCCATTTGCAGAAATACAGACAGATGTTTCATAGACCTCTTCTACATTCACATCATCAGAGGAACATAGGCCATGATCAAGACCATGAGTCTCTGTGTATAATTGTCTTTCATCCTTTTCCTCTCTGAACTGTGAGTTTTTACATACCTTTCTTTTTATGCTGCATAGTGTCTGCCCCACTGGTGCCAGCACGAGTATCTTACTGCAAAGAGAAGACATTTCAGACAAAGAAAAATCAGCTGACTATACTCACAACAGCAGCTCCTCTGAAAGTCATGGATCTCTCTTGGTTTTGGTCTTAATACACAGCCTGAAGCTAGCTTGTATGAGCATGCCCAAGTGCTTACAAATATTTGGGTGTGAGTCTGGCCATTTGCAGGCAGTGCTTTACCTGCTCAGGATCTGTGAAAGCCAACATTGTGTTTCTGTGAAGCAGTGCCATCTGGCAGCACCTCCCAATGCTATTTAGGATTGCTTGCATGAGTTAAAGAGAGTAGCTTTTGACTCGTTTTGTGGCTGTGTCTATTCCATACTTAGCAGGTGAGCACAGTGCACCAGCTCAAGTAAGATGTGACATGCACTATCTTTATCTTTATACCATATTTTAGACATTGCTTGTCATCAATGCCTTTGGCACCATCGCCCCTGGCACATTCCTGGAAAACCTGGCAGCCCATGGCTTGGGGAGGTGAACCCTTCTCTGGGTAAAGAACTGGTTGCATGGCCAGGCCCAGAGAGTGGTGGTGAATGGTGCTGCATCCAGTTGGCATCCAGTCACCAGTGGCATTCCCCATGGTTGGCCCAGTCCTGTTTAATATATTTATTGATGATCTGGATGAGGGGGTTTGAGTTTACCATTAACAAATTCATGGACAACACCAAGTGGAGTCAGCTTTTGATTTGCTGCAGGGTAGGAAGACTCTGCAGAGGGATCTGGACAGGCTGATTGGATGGGCTGATACCAACAGCAACAGGACCAAGTGCTGGGTCCTACGCTTTGGCCCCATGCAGCACTACAGGCTGGGGACAGAGTGGTTGGACAGTGGCCAGGCAGAAAAGGACCTGGAGGTGTTGGTCAATAGTGGCTGACCATAAGCCAGCGTGTGGCCAGGTGGCCAAGAAGTCAGTGGGATCCTGGCTTGTATCAGCAACCAACAGTGTGACCAGCAGGACCAGGGCTGTGATTGTCCCTCTGTAGGCAGCACTGGAGAGGCCACATCTCAGGTTCTGTGGCCAGTTCTGGGCCCTGGATCTAGGAAGGACATTAAGGGGCTGGAGTGTGTCCAGAGAAAGGCAATGGAACTGGGGAAGGGTCTGGAGGAAACGCTATAAAGAGCAGCTGAGGGAGCTGGGGTTGTTTAGCCTGGAGGAAAGGAGGCTCAGGGGAGACCTTACTGTTCTCTACAACTGCCTGAAAGGAAGCTGTGGCCAGGTGGGGGTTGGCCTCTTCTCTCAAGTGATAGAATGAGAGGAAATAGCCTCAAGCTGCAGCAGGCAAGGCTTATGTTGGACCTTAGGAAGAATTTCTTCACAGAAAGAATGATTAGACATTAAAATGGGCTTCTCAGGGAGGTGATGGAGTCACCATCCATGGAGGTGTTTAAGGATTAAAGATGGATGTGGCATTTAGTGCCATGATCTAGTTGACATGATGGTGTTTGGTCATAGGATGGACTGGATGATCTCAGAGATCTTTTCCAGCCTGGTTTATTCTGTAATCTTAAGGCATCTTAAGGAGACATTAAGGGTCAAGAAATTCCATACCAAACATAGTGTAGGATACCCTAGCTTTTCCTATTATTCACATCTTCCCCTTCTGTTTCGCATTAGGATAGCATAAGGCATAGGCCAAGTATCTGCCATTGACCTCTCTATGGATCCTCCTGGAGGCAATTGTTCATATTTTTGCCATCTGAAATCTGAGTAATTAATTTACAATGGTCTGGCATTTTCTGTGCCTGCAGTTTTGCTAAATTTTTAAGTTTTTTATGTTATTTAATTTCATAGTATGTTGGACAAAGCAATTTAAAACATTGCACAATACTCCGAAAATCAAATTTCTAGCACTAATAGCTCTGAGCTGGATTATTGTTTATATGAAGAAAAGTCTTTTCAAAGAGAGAAGAAGCATGGAAAGTTTTTGTACATGAAGCTTCTGCCACATTTTTCTACTGAAATGTAGGATGGGTAGAATCTTTGCGGTGCCATTGTGAGATTTAGATTCCACAAATCCAGCTGACTGTGAGATCACATGGATTGGAGCTTTCCATGCTGAAAGTCAGACATCAGTACTAATTTCCTGACACCTTACCTTTCTTTCCTGAAACCAGGTCACTCTGCCGTTATCTCTGATCTTCAAGTGGGAAAGTTTGATTGTTTGACCCAACCAAATAAGATTGCAGTGAATAAACAAGAGTTCTCCTAAGCTGACAAGGTCAGCTGAAGGCAAGGACAATATAGATTAAATCAGATCCCTTAGAAAGTATGCTTCAATCTTAAAACTTCCTTGTTCACCTACTTCTTTGCCCTCAAAGAACAACTGCTTGCTGAGGCAATTGGATAAGAACTTGCATGTGCATACCACAGGGAGTTATAATCTTGGTGGTTTATTTCCATTAAGCTGACTACTGGATGTAAGACTCTTTTGAATTAAATTTCTAGCATAGAAGAAAGAAGAATGATTTATTTCCTGCATTTGTATTAGAGTTTTTATTGTTTTTTCTCTTATTCTTAGTTTTATGCAGCCTCTCTTTCCCCAATAAATTATTGATTTTGTAGACAAATAACTGTTCCACTGCCAGAAGTTAAATGTCTTTTTCTGCCAGGCGTATGAGCAGGCCCTCAGCTTGTGCTCTGAGATTCACTCAGGTAGAATTTATGCACAATAGAATTGATAGGCTCTTTTTGCATGACTGCTTGCCCATGTGGGTTAAATACCCAGAGAGTAAACTTTGAAATACATGTGTGTGTTGAAACTAAAAAATATATAAATTATCCAAATGCCTTAGCAATAGCCTTTTCCTTTAAAACCCCTGCTCCCTGCTGGAGGCTTGGCTGCCAAGTTTCCTGGGGAGCATGCAGATCTCTGAGCAGAGCCTGCTCTTCAGTGTTCGTGTTGCAGGTCGAGTAGCAGTGGTTTGGAGAAGTGAAAAACCCAGAGGGAAAATGAAAAGCAAGGAACCCTGAGGGTTAGAGTGACAGGTGGACAAAACAGCAGTGACTCCTCTCATATTGCTCCTGCATTTCAGTGGGATATTGTGCACATTTCAGCTTTCAGTGTGGGTGGATCTGGGTCAGGTAGAAAGGAAAGTGCTCTGTTCAGAATGAGGCTCCTCACTCAAACAGAAAGGAAACTGTATTAAAAGCACAGGCTCACTCACACGTGTGACAGCTGTGGGTAACCGGGAAGATTTCTGATAAGATAGTTTTATTTTACAGCTCATCTGTTGAGGTGTGTCTGTGGAGTGAGTAATGTTAGTTGCAGAGTTTTCAGTGCTCTAAAAATGGAGAGGGGATGTAGAATAAGTCTGTATACAGTTGAGTGAAACAGGGAAAGCAAAGAAAAGAAATTTAAAGATCTGCCCCACCTACAGACTGGGTTGCCTAGAGCCAATTCTTCAGTGGAAATATAATTATGTTGAGGAGTAGAGGAGGTTGTTAAAATCCAACTCCACCTTAGATAAATTAGAGAAGTTTCTATCTGGTAAAATTTTTCTTTTGAATGCTTGGTTCAAATGTGAGAATCTTCTTTTACTCTTGATCACTTCCAAACTTAAAGTTTTATTTTACCTGCTTTCAGAGCTGTTGCTTACTCAAGGTTTTTGGGGCAGCAGCCTCATTGGGCATCCATCTCTTTTGTATATGCACTTAAGCTCTTCTTTGGAATCAATCTAACCCACAATTTCTTTCCTGGTTGTGGTGCTACTGTTTGGTGCTTTCTGTTTCTGTATGCTTTCCCTGTGTTTCCCAGAGTACAGCTCCACAGATGCTTGATGCACCATGCATGCCTTCACCATTTCATACTGTGAAATTCCTACAGATGCTGTGCTGATGCACCATGCAGGCCTTCACCATTTCATACAGTGAAATTCACTTCTGCTTCGAGGTTCTGTTGGCATCATTCATATTAGCTCAGAGCCCTGTTCATGAGACATGTGTTATCTGAATACTGCAGTTGTGTGGGAGTAATTTCTCTGAGATCAGGGTGTGAGCGAGTTCAGAGTTTGGGTGTCATGAATGAGTGAAATGAAGATAAGCTGAGATCCACTTTCTGCCTTATTTCCCGATTGCTTCTTCATGTGCCATTTTAGAGAGTAAATTGGCTCAAACTTGGAAATTATTTGTGTACCTGACTCCTACTAATATTCATTTATCATGGCATTTTTGAAACATCTCTTCCTTTTATAAATTACTGATATTCTTGACATCATTGAGATATATTAAATCTCTGCAGCTGCCAGAGACTTGAGCTGGATATCAGCATGTGCTCAAAGGGTCAGGGGATACAGAGATATTTTCCGTCTTGGATAGCCTACTGAACCACTGGCGGGGGAGGACAGGAACTGATTTTCTTATTCCTATGGAAATATCATCATTACAGCTGTGGAGAGAAAACAGACCTCAATTGGTTTTGGTGCCAGATTTTTATTTCTTAAATACTGCTGATAAACACAATGGTAATATAGTAATTCACAATCAGTTCCTTGGTATTTTTGGTTAATATTTCCTCCCACTATGTTACTGGACCCTTTGTCTTCATCCTTATGGTGATGCTTGAGACCTTGTAGCAAAAAAAGAGGAAACTTGAGCTACCTTCATCATCAGGAGGATAATTGCTAGCTGACTTTCAACTCTTCCATCAGCTTTCATCATCAACATTCCTTTGATGTGCTTCATATTCAAACCCTGAAACTGCCCATTGCTCTCTCATGTTTGATAACAATTTCCTCAGCAACTTCCAATACAGCCAACACTTGAGAATTCTGCTAAACACACTTGGTTGAGTCACTTGCAGTTCATCTGCTGCATATTGTGGGAGAATTTGAGGCTGTATTTGTTACAGCTCAAGGAAATGGAGTCCAAGAATGACTCTTAGCAGGGATGGGATTCATCTCATCCAATGATGGCCTTCTAAAACCAGGCATGCAGCTAGACCTAGTTATATGAAGTGTCCTGTACCTTTCCTGGCAAGGACTGGGATTAGGTTATTTATGTTATCTACCTTCAGTGACAAGCCTACCTCTCTCCACACTCAAGTTCTTCGAATCACATAATGATTTTTTCTATGGTGCTTTTACAGTGAATATGCAAACACCTCAATTGTCTATTATTATCTACAAGTTCTGGTAAAAAACTAGAGTTCTCTGGGTTTTCAAAGTGTTTTTCACTTTGAAACATACAAACTAAACTCCTTTTTCAGCTGTCACCAAAGTCTGTGGAAATAAAAGGAAACTGCACACAGAAGATCAGAAGGTAATGTAAAATGGATATGGTATAAAAAGAAGGAAGTGCATAAAGAGACTAAAGGGCATGGCTGAAGGAGGGTAAAGGAAGAAAGCAAATTTCCTCCCACATCTGTCTTTTAAGATTTCAATATTTAATTAAACATTGAGTATAATAACCTGTAATAACCATATCCTGGGCTAATAAAGTCCTTGGCCTTCAGCCACAGAATCTATTAGTCCAGATTATGAATATTACCTTATAAATAAAAGGTACCCTCAAGTTATTGTTTTAATTGGGTTCTCGAGTTGTTAATTTCCACTACAGAAAAACGAGCAGCAATGTGTTCAGCTAAGTCCAAAAGCTACAAAGCGAGCCAGAATGAGTGAGATGATTAGGACTTTTCAGTATGAAAATGTCCAAGTGGATGTTGTGTCTGGGTAGAATGCTTTCAAATGTTTAAAGAACAGAGTCAAGCATCTGTTTTCAAAGATATTGAAGAATATTTATTCCAGTCAAAATGTTGATCTAATAAGTGTGGTTTGTTCTGGCCCTATTTCTCTGAAAAACCTCCAGGTACTTCTGTATTTGGATTCTGAGGTTTTGGGGCTTAGTGTGCTGCTTGAAATAAACAGAATGGACACTTCAAGTCTCTTTTCTAGTTTCTCTGTTTACTTTGCCTATCTCATTATTTAATCTGGGTGTGGAAGCATGATAAAATACCTTCTCTTAAAGTGAAGCATTTCTTGTATATATATCAACGTTGCTGAGGTCATATATTAACTACAATGAAAGTCCTTCCTCAATGTCTTGGGGAAGGCATGTCTATATAAAAGAAATGAGTTTTGGTTATTCTTTATTCAAGTGGTTTGCAGCATGTTTTCAAATAAAAAATTCCCACTACACAGGAAGAATATTGACTTCTAAAAATTTAGTGTCATAAGTACTGAGTGCCATGCAATTGTTTCTTCTCTGCAGTCCTGTTTGTTTCTGGGTTTAAAAATGTAAGAAAGACAAGAAACCAAAAATTCCAAACATAAATAAATTACAATATAAATTAATTTTTGATTGATTGCATGACAGGATCTAATCTCAGTTCTTTTTGACCCAGTATTACTACTCTTAACAAGGAGTCCCAGCATTGCAAGAAATATGTTCATTCCTTTTCAAATTATGCTACTGAGGATGTGTGGTTTTATGTTTCTTTCATATGCTTAAGTGTTTGAGATTGAAGCTGTAGAGATTATTCATTTACTTTGCACATAATACAGCACAGTATAGCTGGGAAAAAACCCAAATTCTTAAAAGCTCGAAAACCTCAATAAATTCTATACATAATGATTTGGTTGAACAAACAATGAATATTTAAGAAAAAATCCCTAGCTACAATATTTAAATACAGTAAATGAAGACTGTGTTCCATGAAGGCCATGCTGTTGCCAGCATTAAAGTGACTTTGATATAACTTTTCAGGCATGTGAAAAGAACATCCCTTCACTCAGACTTACCTGAATGTAAACAATTGCACACAATATCCTTTGACTTAATCTTCAAAACTCTTCCATGCCCATGTGCACTATCCATAATTTTTTCCAGGTCTGAAATTTGGCTCTTGGGGCTGTAGAAAGTCTCACAGTTACTGTACTCTGGTGTGGAAATACCACCAGCTACTCTCAGGGTTACCCAAAGATTGCTTGCTAAATATTGAATATGAAAAGTAAATGTAGCATGAGTAATTTAAATCCCTTCTTAGAGTCACAGGCAGTAAATTCTACAGATAGTTTTTCATTGTTTTCAATAGTACAAAGAAACCCAGAAATATATCTGCTTATTTCTCAGTTCTGGAAGCTTACATTGTCTTATATATTGAACTACAGATCTCCCTTGCTTATAACTTTCAAGCAGATAAAGTGTATTTTGTTCCTGCAAGATTCCCATCTTCCTTCACTGCTGCATACAACATGTTGGTGTATCTCTTCTACCATCTGCTCTTTTATAATTTCTCTCTTCATTTCTTGCCAAACTGTTGGAGAACCAGAGTCTATTTTTTTGTTGACAATTTGGAACACTTTTATTCTAGGATAATTTTGTATTTTATGGAAGTAAGGGACCAGTATGTACAGTGCAATCTCTGTATACAACTCCATCAATGATCCCTGTAGCATTCTATTATATCCCTGACTTTTGGGTTCATGAAACACACATACTTGTCAATAAATTTTCAAATGTTTCTATCAGGCACTTCCTAAATCACTGATTGCTAAAATAAAATAATGTAAAAAGGGAAGGCTCCTTCTCTGACATGAGAAAGAGAATTCCTGAGAATTTTCTGCTGGCTGGTTGCTGTTGGTCAAACCTCTATGACAGATACCAGGCTTTCTTTTGCAGAATACACTAAGTTGTCAGTTAGCTCTTATGTATAGACTCAGCCTACTGGCAAGGGGAACACTACAAAATTTGTCTTCTGCCAAGACATAAGCTGATTCCACATTCTTACTTCTGTCAGTTTGTGATGTTATTGACTGAGTGAAATCATTGCTCCTTGCAGCACCAAGCACTCTGCACAAGAATAATTTAGCAAATCTATGAATCCCTGAAGAATAAATAACTTTGTTGAAATTCAGAAACGGCTATAGGCAGTGCAAATTCCACTCCCAGCCTCAAGTTGCTTAATTGTAGATGATGCAGTTCTCACCTTGGCCAAGCTTGTGTCCATTTGAATGCATTCAGCACTGGCTCATTTTGTACAGGCACTGTTCTGTCAAATATGTGGGACCCTGTGAGGTTGTCCCTGGGGCAGAGGCTGAACAGTCTCTTTGGTGCACACCTGTGTACCAAGTGAGTGATGGATGAGCTCTCTTTGTGTAGCAGCAGAGAACTGAGCTGTAGCATCAAGCTGCCACAATTCTCAGCTCAAGGACCTGACAAATTTGATGCAGTTAATTGGAGTGTCCCAGGCCTGGCAGCAACTCTGCACCAGCACCTGCTGCTGATGCCACCCCTGGTGTGATCTGCTGATGCCCTGGTATGTGACAGTGCTCTCTGCTCTAGCTGCACACTGCAGCAGCAGAACATCATTCAGGGAATGGCATCTCTGCTGCTGCCACAAAATGTTTTCACAAATTCTTTTCAAGGCAAGGGTGAAAGCACATCTTATGGTCCATGCAATTTCATTTTGCTTGTGCTTGTGAGGTACTTCCAAGTAGAAACTGGATTGAAATATAATATGGAAGAACTTCAAGCAGCAGAATTTTACTGTATGTAATTTAAGACACAGATCTGACTTTCATTTGAAAGTAGCTTTCTTGAAAGCAGTGGCTGTATTATTTTTATGCACTCACATTAATAAGTGATTAGTGATTATTATTTTTGTTGCCTTCCAAAGCTGTGTTATGTTTTGTCTAGTTTTAGAAATATTAGGTGTAATGTGTCATAAGTATCACTGATCTTAAGTGAGTAAAACCAACAACAATAGAACATGAGGAGTGTTTCCAGAATGTAAAAAAAAATAAGTATTTATGGAAGCTGAGATTACAAACTCTGAAAGAATATTTTGTCATCTATCCACTAGAAGATCCTGTAAAATATGACTTGATTAGGCTGACCCTCTGTGGGGTGGTTGGTATTCCCTGGAGATATAATGGCTACAACTAATCTGTAAGATGGCTGAGAAAATTAAATATTGATTTAAGGCTAGGTCTGATGTTGCACAGTGTTATTAAATTCAATTCAATGGTGTTAATTCTACGTTTCACACTTTCTCAGAATATTACACCATCATTTCAGTTTCCCCAGCAACATGATCATTGGATTCTTTTTACTCAGAAAATCTTGTGAAAAAAGATGAGTAAATAGAACATATGCACGTGTGCATGCGAAAACATTTTTTCTTTTAAAACTGGTCATGTTAGGATTCATTTTTGCTTTGATTTTCTCACATCAGAGTTACTCTATAATTCCTGACTTATGAATGTCAAAGATTTCTTTCAATCTTCCTTTACAGTTTTTCACTGTTCATTGTGGAGTCGTGCTAAATGGGAAATATGCTCCTAAACAGATAAAGGTGTTAATAATATTTTTTTTTAAAAGCTGTGTTTAGGTCTATACTATCTGACAGTGTGAGTGGGGGACTGGCAGCCCAAAGAGCAACACTAATTAGGGGGCTGCTGGTGGCTCCTGCTTCTCCAGGAAGGAAAGTGAAGTGAATGTTGAAAGAGTGTAGAACCTGCTGGGGTAGTGATTAAAGGCTGCATGGATAGAAGGTGGCAAAACCAATGTGTATCTTCTTTATATCTAAATTGTTGGATCCTGGGGGAAAATTATACCTTGAAATGTCCCTGGACATTGTCATGAAGGCCAATTGGTGTGGTGTCCCAAAACAGGGCCAGGGAGAGGGACCCACTCACCGATGGGCCCAAGCTCAGTGTTTGAATTTACTCCCTGGAAAGCAAATGTGCTCCCTGTCCTAACAGAAGGTCAGGCATTAAACTTAGATGCTCCCATAGGCTTTTTTCCCCTTCTCATGTAGAAACAGAAAAAAAAGTCTTTATTGTGAGAAAGACTCTGGAATTACCTCAGGTTTTCAATACTATGTCTATATAGTTTGAAGTTTTTGCTTCCGCCAGTGTTGCAAGATTTATCTGTTTCTGTAATTCCAAAAGGCAATATAAATTCTGAAAATAGATTTCCCAGCCTCTGAAAGCAATTGTTGTCTTGAAAGTAGAGACAACCTTGAATGAAATATAAGTGAGGGACAGAGTGAGGGAGAGACGGTGCATCTTGCAATTCTGGCTTCTGCTGTGTGATCTACAAAGATAAGAGTGAGGTGAGAAAAAAAAAAAAGCATTGTTTTTGCTAAATTAATCCCATGATACTTCTGAGCAAAAATTACTGACTGAACTACATGCTTTGGTAGTGAATAGGTAGTGCTTTGTTTTTGCTAATTTTATGTACACTGGGAGCTGAAATGAGACCATATGTTTTATGTATTGTAATAACCTTCTCCTAAAATCTAAGGAATTGATGTTGGATTAAAACACTGTGCTTAAAGAGAGAGATAAATATTTAAGAGAGTGATATTTTAAAAGAGACAGAGAAATTAAAATAGCAACCATTAGAAAAACTGTTACAATATTAAAAGACTCAATTGAACATGTCAGCTGATCTTTTAAATATGGAATGTTAATAAGGCCATCCTGTTATTATGAGTACATGTTATTATGAATGGTATCTGGGTATAAAGAATCCAGTCACATAAGCAAATGTATTTTTAAAAACTACCAGAAATTGCTAGAAGGAGAGATGTTCTACAATAAATCTTTAATGTAGTATTCACACACTTGTC
The DNA here is from genome assembly GCA_013398075.1 of Notiomystis cincta. NCBI lineage: Eukaryota > Metazoa > Chordata > Aves > Passeriformes > Notiomystidae > Notiomystis > Notiomystis cincta. The sequence goes on along the minus strand of VZRX01005596.1, from coordinate 57,555 downwards.
CCTGTTTTTAAAACACTCTTTTCTACTTGTAGCCCTCTGGATTAATGGTCATTAATATTTGTATTTTCACAGACTTCCTTTTGAAAACATAAGAAACACATTTCCTAAAGGTTTTGCTTTCCACCATGGTTTTCCTTTCATCTGATGTACATCTGTACTTTTTTTTCACCTGGCCTCATCTGTGTCTATCATTGACTTGACAGAACAGCGGGTTTAACATCTTAGCTCAGCTGTATTACACTGTAGTTCATGTACCAGAGAGCCATCAGCATGTCCAGCCACACTGAGCTGTCATAAATCTTACTCCTAGCCTGGCTACCCTTCCTAGAGCAGCAGCACCTCAGCTCAGCTTCTTCAGTTTGTTTCTATGATATAGAAATGCTCAGATATCACTCCACGTAAGGAAAATAACCATCCCAGATACAGTTAAATTGCTGGTGTTAAACAGCAGATAGCAGGCTATAAGGAATCTTTAGCAAAATGGGTCTCCAGGTGGACGTCTGCTGGATACCTAGTTTTCATCATTTATACACACATATGTTCTGACAAGATTTCCCAATATCTATGTGGTTTTTGTTGGGTGGCAAAGACAAAAAACAGGGGAAAGGCAAATCTTAAATTTATTAATAACACAATAATTTTTGAATCTGGAGTTTCTATGTGGAAGCACTGGAGGGAGGGTGGAATCAAAAGGGCAGAACTCAGCTGTCCCCAGATGGACATGTAGTGTTAGGGCCAAAACAAGGTAGGCTGTTTATCACATCTGCACTGCACAGGTGGGACCCAAGGGAGACCTGTGTCCTTTTGGAGATGCAGTGCAGTACAGCTGCAATATCCTGGAGTATTGCAGATGCTGCTTTGTTTGGGCTGCTAAATCAGGCCTCAGCAGTGCAGGATTCCTCAAAGTATTTTCTGCTCTCATTCTTGATTGGAAAGCAGTGCTAATGAGACTGAGACTGCTACTTCTTCTCTCTCGCTCTTTTTCTCTCTCTTGTTACTAATAGAGCCACTAATGGCGATTTTAGTCCTGCAGTAATTATTACTCTGACCTGAAGCACAAGCTCATTGAGTGGAGTCAACTGGTAATGACTTTCAGTCACAAGTGATTTGAATGATTTTGAACCAGTGACCCAGCTGTTGAGGTGAAAGTTGCTATAATTATTCCTCTGAGCAATTTTATTTCCTCTGGATTAGTTTGTTTTACTATTCTTCTCACAGTTTAATAAAAGAAACAAGAGTTGCATGTCTGAAGGCAGGTCTAAATTGATAGTTATTTAATCTCCCCACCTGTATCTACACATGAAATGGAGATGTTTGAGCTAACAGATATCTGAGACAGTGAATCATTTACTGCATCACTACATGCAGCTGAACACTTCCCACTACAGAATGTTAGTGAATGTGTGTCTAGATCTGCTCTGCTGAGGTCTGCAAGAAGCTCAGTTGCAATGCTCCCACTCATTATTGCAGGTTTTTGCTGTCTCCTCACTGTGCTCTCTTTCACTGTGTAGCTGCATTGAGTGTAATTTTGTCTGTGCTATCCCATGTCATGAGTGCTGCCCCACTTTTGGACGCCTTTATTTTAATAATGTATCAGGTCCTGCTGTACAAGATGCAGACTTCTCATATTGCCTGAAACCACCTCTGACAGCCTGGTGTCACCTCTAGCTTGACTGGATTTGATTGACAAGTTTCTAGTCAGCCTGACAGTAGCCATGGTGTTTGTGTCTGTGTGCTCATGGATCTCTGTGAGGATGGTGTTCAAACACTAAGGACTGCAAACATGAGCTTCCCCTAAATACCCGTTTTTCAAAGATGGGCAAGGCCAGAATTCTACAGCTGCAGGATTTTCTTCTAGAAATGCCACATTCTAGAAAGGTTTAGGTAAGATATTAACATCCACAAGGTTGATTTTTTCCCCCTTGTCCTTCATCACCTGCAGACAGCACTGGCTAAGAGGTACAGGTTGAAAATTGTGTAGATGGTAGGAATTTCCATACACAGATAGATGTTGTTCTTTCCCAGTGACAGACCATCAGCTTCCATCAGCATTACCTCCCATTTGGAAGGTATGGCTTCTTTCTGGCTTATGAAATGCCTTTTGACACCCTTTCTGGTTCCTGAAGCTGTACAACTGCTTGTAATGCATTGTCCTGGCTTCCAGAGGAATTTTTCGTGGTTCATTGCAATCAGGTTTTAAACCATTAGTGTCAGAACCTGTCAATGTTCATGGAGTTTTTCACTCTGGTAAGTTGTACAGGTTTTTCAGGTAAAGCACTGGCATTGCAAATGTAGATTCAAATTAAAATTACATTATGTTTATTTGGATACTTCATAATATTGCTTTGCTTTTTATGAAATTCAGTATTATCTTTGGGTATAGCTTTGGGGTTTTTTTATTTTATTTTATTTTTTACAGTTGAGTGAGCAAACTGCTGCATTTAACAAAAAGTGAACTTTAGCCACTTTCCAACATGAACAATGAGGGTGTTAATGAGGTCAGACCTGCCAACAGAAAAACTGTGGAAGCTCAAAAATACTGTCCAAACAAAGCCAAAGAAGCGAAACAGTTTTGTAGTTCATGTTAAAAACCCCCAGTGAATCAGACAATTAAAAAAGGGTTGTGAAACAGAAACTGGAGACCAGGGTTCTTCCACTGGGGCCGAGAATCATGCCCCCTTTTTAACTGCCTTTGTCCTGGTAAATTTGAGGGGTTTTTCTACACAGTAGAAAACACCTTCAGTGGTAGGAATGAGGAAATTTTACTATTTATTTCCACAGCTCAAAATAATCCCTAGAATTTTGGATGAAGCATAAGGGACACGACATATGGAGTTCCTCTATTCAAGACATACACGGCCTGCTATTGAAGAGGAGGATGGATGTGAGCCTGTTGCTTCATATGCTAAATGAGTGCCTAGAAAAGACACACAGTTTGAAAACAAATGCCATAGATTAAATCTGTTTTAATTTTTATATTGTATTTTTTTGTTGTTGTTGTATTGGACTGAAAAGATGGCCTTCATTCAATCTTCTGCCTTTTGGTACTGTGCTTGGTGTCTTTTCAAATGGAATAATTAAATTTACACATATACCTGTTTAAGACTCGCTTTCTTGGATACCAGCTTGGATTCAGCACAACTCCATCTCTTAAAAATCCTGTCTCTTAAATAATTCAGCAAGGATCAGTAGATTTTTTTTACTGCAACTGGAGACAGCGCACACATGATGACCAATTGAAACTGGTAACTCAGTGAAAAATTACATATGGAGATTGCTGCCTCCAGATCCACTCAAAATGTGTATGTTTTTAGGATTCTGTTTGAATATTGTGTTGTGAAGGACTCTTGCTGTCTATCCACATTTGATTCCAGGATGAAAGATGGTCTGAAGTGAAAGACATCAAGTACCATAGATTTTATAGAGCTTATTCCTGTTGCATGTCTCGCCATCTAGTCTATGACAGCCCTGAAGTCTGTGAAGTCAAGTCCAGTCTATGAAATAGCCTACAGCCCAGAAGTCCATGAAAAATGATCCTTAAAAAAAAAAAGTGGAATCTTCAGATTACCAAATCTTTACTTAATCTGTAATAAATTCCTTGTGTTTATACACATTGGAAAATTAATTTGAGTTAAATTGAGCAGTGTTCATTTTTCAGGTAAGCTACATGGTCCAAGGAATTTTTTCTGAGTATTAACAAAAGCAGTAGTTGACTTTTGTTTCATTAACATCAGGAGCATTTTAGGCTTTTCTTCTACTTTTTCTTTCCAGTAAAGGTATTTGAAACACTCGAGTGCCAAAGAAATGCAACCAACATTTCAGGTCCCACTGAGTTTTCGAATCAATTTCCTGGCTTTGAAGTTCTGACTTCACATAGGTGTAATTGTGCATACATATGTAAGTGTGCCAGTTCATGCAGACTAGAGTCAATACATTTCAGTAATTGAGGTTATTTGTCCTCCTCTAAACAAGAGTTGGGAAAAATTTGTATTTATTTAACTTACTCCATTGTTGTAGTAAAGGTGTGGTTGTTTTAAGAATGCATGCAGGTTTGTCACTGGAAGGGTGTCAGAAAGGAGGACAGAGATGGCAGAAGAATTTGACTAAGGAAATTTGAAAGCCAAGGGAAGGTTTGGAGGTAAAGAAGAAAGTGGCAAAGATGTTCATGTTAAATTTGCATACTTTAATTTTGTACAGAAAGCTGAGTGCTGACATGTTAAACTTTTTATTTTATACTGCAATCAAATTTTGGGACTTTTTCAGTTCTTATATTTACATAAATATTTCTACAAACTAAACTTTTATTATTTTGCAGAAAGTATCTCAAGAAGAATTTCTCTAATGATTTCTTCATGCAGAGTTATTTTACGATTTAATTGTTTCCATGCCTGTGAATTAAGTAGGCCAAGATTCTCCCCAGAGGGGATTTTTATTGTGAATCTGACTACCTAATCCATTTTAAATTGGCAGTTTATAACTGACACTTCATTAAATTGCAACTTCTGCATGCTGCTACAGTTGGTGCTTCAAGTTGGATAGTTGGGACCCAATCCTGTATCCTTGCTTATACAAGTAATATTACAGTGGTATCATCATTCACTGCATAGGTGAGGTCTCCAGGTCTAGAGAATAGTATATTTTGATTAGTTCAATAATTGTGTGTAAATGGTGCTGGTCTTTTATGTGTGACTTTGCTTTTGGATTTAACTGTATAATTCTGCACATGTATTAGTCCTTCATTAACAGTCACAATAAATTGTGCAGCTGGTGTGAGATAATTGCATCTGTGGGGCATAGCAACATGCAAGATAGATATGCCAATCCCCTGAGGATGTGATTAGTCTATAGGAACCATTCTCCCTTGAGTCTTCTTTTGGAATTAGCCTAAGTCTTTCTTGTAGGAAAGACTCAGCATAATGAAACATTTGTACTTGCAGTTCAAAATCTTTTAGAAAAGTTAGGTGACAAAGGGGGATGGGGGAGAAGGCAAAATAATTTAACTGCTTACATACCACACTTCCTTGTGCCAGAAAGTATAACAAAGAAAAAATTGTTCAGATGAAACCTGTGCTGACTTCTGCTAAGGATGCTCTGTGATGTGCCTGTACAGCTTTGAGAGTCTTGTTACCAACCTGCCACTCAATTTCCTCCATCTGGGGATGGGACATTCTCACAGGCAAATGTGGAAGAACAATATTCATTTGGTATCAGTGGAAATGCACAGAGGAAAATCAGCACTCTTCAGAGTAATTTACTGAGTTTAAACATATTTCTTATTATGATGGGATTGGCTGTGACCCTCATGGATACAGTTTTTATGCAGGACCTATGTTACTGATCCAGATAGATTTACAAATTCTTTACACCAGTGAAGCTGCCAGTGATGATGCACAATTATGGAGAAGTTCAAGCAGTCTGGCAGACCAGACTGCACAGAAAGATAGTGTGAAGATACTTCCTGGGTTCACTTACTTAGGTTCATTGATGATATTGATGACTGAGGACACTCTAGCTCAGAAGATGACTCCACTTCCATCAAATTATCAAATACATGTGCTCTGTGTACGACATCTGGAAAAATGCATGACTTAGTCATATACAACAGCTGGGCTCCCTATCTTGCAGCAGTGAAAAAATTAAGAACACTGAAAACCAAGAATAAGCAAGGTAGTGAGGTCTGCCCTTGTAGTTTTAGTAAACAGACATCTACAGTAGGATATTTTCTTTGTGATTTCCTGCATGTGCTGGGGTACTTGCCAAAGCTAATGCTTTTTTTGAGAGATATGGGAGTCTTTTAATTAAATGTTCAGGTGCCAAAAGATTAGAGCAGAAATGCTCTTTCCTTCCAGATTTTACAATGGAGACAGAGAAGAATCCCATTAATATTACAGAAGGAGTGAAAACTTCCTGAAGGCAGGGGGGAAACTTTACCTAGCAAAAAAATTAATTCCTGGGAGTACAAAAAGCATTTGAATCTTTGAGAAAGTTCTTATTAGGGGAATTTTTCTTGGCAGAATACTTGGAATCATGCACATAGCAACCTTATGCTTTAAGACTCATGGAAGTCATGCATAAGTCAAGAAAAATATTACAGTTTATTTAATCTTTTTACAGCTCCATAAATAAGCGTCAGATTCGTTGAAAATTATTGATTTTTTACAGCCTGTTAAAGGATCGATTCTCACTTTTCTCTGTCTCAGGAAGAGGAAAAATGTGAAGTTTCCCTCCTGGCTTCCATGCTGACTTGTAGGAGATCTAACCTTTTGAACTCACGCTTCATTACCTTGAAGGTGCATGAAGGCAAATCCCTGAAAGGTTAAGCAGGCACTGCTTTATTCCAGAATCCCTCTCTCTCACATAAACTTCTCACACAATGCACAAAAATTCCCAGAATTGCACAAAAAATTCAGTGGGAGCTGTTTGATTCAGACACTGTTTTGAGAGGTGGGAGCTGTTGACCTGATATTTGATTGTTTTCTCATATGCAGATGGCTTCAGTTTCAACTTATATTCACTGGAGGCTCAAAAAAATACCATATCCCTTACTTCCAAAATATCTACTTCTCCATTGTTCTTGAGGAATTTCATTCTATTATGTCTATGGTATTTTTTATATCTGGTATCCTGATGATGTTATAAAGCAATCTCACATTTCTTTCTTGTGAAATTACTTTAAAAACTTGGTCTTTTGATTTTTCACACATCATTTCACAAAAGCATAGATTTTAACTTAGCATAAACGTCAATGCTGCATGTTTATATCACAAAAATGAGCAGTTGCAGTGGAGGAAATAGAGAAAGATAATAACAACTGCACAGATGGTTTGATACTTTGTGGTACCCACCACCACACTTTTAACACCCAGTTTTCTCCTCTACTGGTTACTTGCTCTGGCAATGACTGGAAAAACTAAAAGTTTTCCCTTCTCAGTTAAAAAATAAAAAAAAGAACACGAAGTCGATTTTGTACTCTGTCTACAGAACCACAGGCCTGCGTAGTATTTTTCTGTCTGTTAAAAAATGTAATGAAATGTATTCTCTTCTCCTTCAGGCAGCTCTAGAGAGAAGTCACTTTGCTAGGAGCTTTGGAAGTAGGTTCCTAAAACTGTAAATTGTTCCTTTCCATATTCTAAGATAGTTCAGTGCCAGAGTTTTCTAAGATACTTCTTACAGTGTTTATTCCTTTTAAGATTGTCTTTTCTTGGTATTTTACCGAATTTGTTAATCACTGATAGTGATTAGATTTATCTGCGTAGAAACCTCTACGAACAGAGGCAAGAGTGACAAAATCTGGCCTGCAGTAAAGAACAGGTTATTCAGAAATAAAAAATTCAGGTGGTAAAACTAAGCCGACATTGAGTGTCATGAGCACTGACAATTGAACATTCAGGCATGAATTATTTATGTCAACCTCATGCAAAATACTGAGGAACTTGTTATATAACATTAGATATTGTATTAGCAATCCAAAGTTTAAGCACTGTGTATAATGCCCATGATAGCTGAACAACCTCTTCACAACTGAGTGTTTATTTGGAAAGTGAAAAGCTTGTTAAAACCTCAGAATAAAATAATGCAAACTTTTTGTTATGCACTTTAAAATCATGATGATTAACAAATCATCTACCATGTTAATATCATAGTAATTCCTATCTGAGTAGGTCTGGCTCAATAATTGTTGCAAGACATCATTCATTTGTATTGCTCCAGAGTACATACACTGTCTGAATTCTGTTCATCAATTCCTTTCCACTTCACATACAAATATGGTACTTGACATGATGTCCTTGGTGATGTATAATAGCAATTTGCTTCTGACCTCAAGGTCACTTTCTTTTTGTGTGTGCTACAAGCTGAGATTTTGGGAAGCCTGTAGGAATGCTTATAGTAGAACTGGTGCTCTGTAGTAACCCCTGTTGCTATGTGATAAACAGTTAATTACTTCTGAGGTGATCTGGTATTCTAAAGATACAGACTTTTTAAAGTTGTGTTTGCTGTGCCCTGTGTATGCCAAACTTTATTTCATGAACTGGAAGGAGATATTTACTTCCTTCCTTCCTTATATACCGAAGCACTTCATACCGAGTTTGGGCTACTGCTTGCAGATTCAAGAATTTTTATTACTGTTTGCATCTTCTTTCCAAGACCTGAGTTTCAAAAGTGAGTAGGTTCAGACTAAGGACCTACCTGAGAGAGACTGGCTGGAAGGCAACTGAAACCTCTCCACTGGGAAGACATAATTCTTTATCATAAAATGGAGTTTACTATAAATATTGTCATTAAAAATAGAACTATGGTACACAGCTTTTGACCCACATACTCACAATTCAGTAAATGCTGTAAAACCCTTACATGATTTTGTAAGCTAGAGAGTTTTAAGAGCATGATAGAGAGGAAAAACAAGATCTGGAGTGGTGGCTGGCAGCCCTGTCCCAAAGGACATTCTAGATACAAAGAAGGAGTGTAGAGGTGCTTGTTCCTTTCCCAAAGGCTCATCAGTACCCGTACTGGTTGTAATTTCTGTCTATCCAGAAGGAAAAAGAAACAAAAAGGCAGCTGTCTGATGAGAAAACTCAAAGAGCAAGGAACAGTGGGTGATGTTAATAATTATTTGATTGCAGCGATATAAAAAATGCTAAGAAGCAGATTTTTTTTTTTGCTGAGAATAATTTACATTGACATGTGAGTCTGCTCTGTTTTGTGATGGAGCTGAAATTATAGACAGTAGTTCCAAGAGCTGTCAAAGGCAAAAAAAGTGAAATGAGAAGGCTTCAACAACAGCCTCAAAAAACCTCCTACAGAAAAAAAAAAGAAAAAAGAAAAAAAAAAAAGATTTTTTTGGATTTAGGTCAGCATGACCTGTTAATCAGCTCTCTACTTCAGTTTTGCAGTTACTCTCTGCCATCCACTCGTCACATGTGTGAATGACCCTTCCTTAGCCCTTCTGATGGTTTTCCAGAAACACTTGGAGTAAAGGACTGATGGTTTGTCTAAATTTCAGAAAAAAAAGTCTTCTGACATCTGCAAAAGGCTTCCTAAGGATCATCTTCAAGCTGCATCACTCAGGGCACAGAAAAAATGTACTGCAAACTATTAACAAGTGTGACCTCAGCAGACATGCACCTGACATCCACCTCTGTAGGCTTTGTGATTTTATTTATAGTTTCACTTATTAAAATTTGCATGATTTGAAAGGTTTTAAGCTGTGAAACCCCTTTTGTTATGTGCATTTCAAGCCTTTTTTGTTTTCAGAGGTTTTCTAAACTGTCCAGTTGTCTCAAATGTATGACTGATGAATGACAGAGGAAAGAGGTTATATACACTTGCCTGAAATGAAAGTTTAGTATCTAAATGGGGGAACGCAACTGTTAGACTCAAAGAATAGAAGACTTTTCATTCAAGACATTTCATTGCAGCTCTTATAAAACTAGGGTCAAGATGCAATCTGTAGAACAGATGATGCGTGCAGCCTCCAGCCTGTTTTAAGGAAGAATATAAGAAGAAAATATTGTCTTCAGGAATTTAAGAATGGTAAGCCATATTGATTTAAAAAAATGTAGAAAGAGCAGAAGGAGTAAGGGCAACAGTCTGTAAGTGCTTTCCACCCTCATTGTTCTGATTTACCTGCTCTACAGATTTATGTTTGATGCTTATTTGGAAATCTCTAAAAAAAGGAGAGCGATAGAAAATGGAAGTGTGAAATGCAAAAGAACAGGGCAGAAACAGTATGGTGGTAAGAAAGAAAGTAGTGGGGCTTTTTCAAACTGCTCATTCACCAGCAAGGAGCACTGATCAGGAAGCTGGAGAAGGTTATTCGCCTCTGCTTTTTTATTCTTGTTCTCTTTCTTTAACTCTGGATTTGCATCTCTCTTGACATTTAAAATCAAAACTGTCTGGCAAATTCAAGCAAAATTCAAGGATTACTTGCTCTATAAAAAAAATGCTTTTTGGCAAAATTTTTTGAAGACAGAAAAAAAATTTCCTATGCTCTACCTCTTAACTGTGCTGCAGCAGCTTAACTGGAGAGTATAAGTAACTGTTGTGTATCATTTATATACAATGTGAATCTGTATTACATACAACCATAGGAGCAGATACCACAACTGAAAGAAGTATGTTTTGATAATTTTGTCTACTGTTAGATGGATATCAATTACATTTATAGGTGAAAGGGAAGGAATTATGTTTATTTTTCAACATTACCTACCACGCTGAGACACTTTTTTCTTTTGTCCTGTTGGTTTCCATAAATTGGAATATTAATCCCCAGTTTGTGATAAGAACAATCAAAATTCATGTTGCTTCTCAAGTGCTCAAGTGCTAAGGTCTAATATTTCACCATGCCACCAGTTTTCAAATTTAGGAAAAAAATATTCCTTTAGAAAAGAAATGACTGCCGTAGTAACATGCCAGATATCTTTACAGAGAGTGGGAGGACTATGTGAAGGGCTGTTTTGGTAGGAAAGGTGAATTTGTTTTCCCTGTTCTTGCTTGAATTGTTGGTGTTAAGATCCCAAGCTGAAGGAAATCAAGTCCTTTTGAGCTGTTATTTTTTCTGCCAGACAATGAGAACAGTTTCTCAGCATGGTAAAGGAGGGCTTTTGAAGGAAGAGAAAATTATTTTTTGGTTGCTTATATGTTTCCCAGAAACTCTACTTAAGGAGTCTTGTGCATTTCCAAGATCTCCTTTGACCTGGTCTAAAAAATCAAATAATCTTGATATGGAAGATACAAGAGCCTAAAAGTGTGAGACTCTGCAGCCTGACAAGAGCTTGTAATGGTTTTTCTTCTTCAGTGCCATGACATGACTGGCCAAGTAATTTTGATCACACTCTGCCCCTGCAGATTCAGCAGCAGTGAGACCATCCTAGTGAGGGCTTCCTCTTCTATGACGAATTTATTTTTCCCATTGACAGCTCTGAGCAAGTATCTAAATATTTTTTCCATCACTACAAATGAAGATAACACTTACCTGCTGCACTGGGACTCTGTAACACTTAATTAGAACATTTCCAAAGCATTTTGAAAATGCTGTAGCATCACAGAATCAGAGTGGTTTGATCTTCAGTTTCTGAATGTCACCAGATTAAGGCATGGGTGGCACCTCTGGCATGAGCAGTGTGATGAACAAAGATGTTCTACTTCTGACTTGGATATCAACGTGTCATATTGCATGAGGCTCACCTGGGGATGGTACCAGTTTGCTCATGATACCACAGAGATATGTAGCCTGTGATTCCATATAGTAGTGCCATCCTTTGTGCACTGTGCATTACACACTTGATGCTATTTTTGTGCTGATTTCATGTTGCTGTAATTCCATCAGTTTCAGCAACACCTCTTTTATAGCAAAAAAGCGTAGAGGCTGTGCAGTGTCTGTATGTGGTTTGAATTCAGACTTACAGGATTCATTTTTTGTCTTTATAAGAGCAAGTATTTTCTGTGTTCATTTATTCTGTTCAGGGTTACCATGCACAGATTGTTTGGTTGTTGCTCTTACAATGGTGGATGGCAATTGCTATTATTAGTGTTTCTTGCTGGGGTATCTGGTAGAAATATAAATGGAGAAGCCATGCTCTGGAAGGCTGAAATGACCAAATTAGTTGTATTTTTGAAGCATCCTTTCCATTTTCCATTAATCAGATTTTGCTTCTATTTTTATTGTGCTTGCACAGACACACACACACTTTAACTAGTCCCTTAAAACTTTAACAGCACTTACTAAACCCATCAGTCTGCTTTGGGCTTTACATCAGCTGAGAAGTGTTGAAACTCTGGCAATCTTCACAAATTCCACACCATATTTGTCCTTGCTCTTGCTTTCTGTGTCAATTCTGGCAGTGGCCCCAAAAGCCATCAAAATCACTTTTTCACTTGGATTATTAAAACTATCAAAGATCTCTGTAAATGTAGCTTGGAGCCCTTTCTTCCGCAAAACCAGGCATGTTAAAAGGGCTGAAATAGGTGCCATTTGCTATAAACAGGGTGGAGGGGAAAATGATTAGAAAGCACGGACCCGATGGTGCATGCACTCAGCCATCTGCTACAGGGACAGAGAACTTTGCAGGCAAGAAAATTTTCACTTTCCTTCAGATTCGTGGCTTGCCATAGTGACAGCACACAACGTTTGGACACTGCTGTAGCCTTTCTTCTTGTGCCTTTTCTGAGCAAAATGGGGGATTTTTGTGTTCCAAGAAACACGACTTCCTGGTATATTCCCAGAATTCACTGATGATATGCAAGGATTCAAAGCTATGAAGAAAAAACTCCCTACTTATCTTCTACAGGTGAAGAGCAGCATTTCCAAATCTGAGAAGACCAGCTTAGTTAATAGTAGGATTTAGGTCAACTAGCTGTTTCTTCAAGTGGCCCAGAAGGTACTCATCATTTAATACCTTGTAAGTGGATTCAGTACAGAATAGGCAGAACAAAAAACTGACCACTCAACTGGTGTGAGAGGTATTCTAACATTTGCCATTCTTGAACTTCTCAATTGTCTAACAACTAAGAAAATCAGCACTTGTAAAGATCACTTTCTTCTGATTATGAACCTTGTCCTTGCTCAGTGCCTTAGTCTTTGAAATGCTAATGGTTTCTTTTTGCAGCCTTTTACTATGACTTCTTCTGTTGTAGTTCTCACACTGTTGTTGTGCTGTTATTCCCACCATACTACATCTTCAAATCCTTCTATTCAAGGCATGATAGGATGGGGCTCTGAGCAACCTGGCCTAGTGGACCATGTTCCTGTCCATGCTGGGAAGGTTGGAACTAGGTGATATTTAAGATCCCTTTTATCTCAAACCATTCTATGAGATTTTATGATTGTTACGACAGATTTCTCATGTGAAGCAACTGCTACATGTGTGGAACTGGCTCTTTTATAGACACATTCCCATAGTCCTTAATTTGAAGATTTTAGTTTACCTCAGAGAAAAATTATCAGTGTAGATCATAATAACAAATAATCAATAAGTATTACTCAATGATGTGCATGCACAAAGATTGACAGCAGATGTTTGTGCAACACCTGCAGCTGATCAAAATGTCAGTGCTATTAGTGGGAATGGCCAGGAGGAGTTCTAATAAAAAGTGTCAGAACTATGGAAAAAGTCTGGTGAATGACAATCATCAACTTTTTTAGTTCTTGGTATCAACCTTGAAGTCAGTGTAGGCAACTGGGCAAAGACCCCATAAACAAAAACTTGTGCATTTAAGTCTATCTCAACCTCTTTTTTGGTGATACTATGCCAATATATGCCAAGGCAGCATTCAAGCCCAAGATGTTTCAGCTACCAGTGTGAGTAATTCTTTTGTTCAGAATGTCTGACACCATTAAACCTCAGATACCCCTAATCCTTTGAAACAGGAAGGAGGCTCAGCCCAGTAATCAAGCTCATTGCTTCAGCACCCACTGGTGCAAAAAGGGAACCATTTTGGTAAAATGGTAAAAATTGAGTCTGTGGTAGTGCTTGAAAATGATCTGTGGGATAAATGTGGTTCCTCAATGCTAGAGAAGAAGGAATAATCCAAGTGAGGGAACATTACAGAATTAGTAAATTGCATAGTCCAACCAAATGAATTCAGAGTGTGTTTCCCTTACTTACCTAGAGAAAGAACATCTTCCATGTAAGTCTCTGGCACCAAAAAAATCCCATTTCAACATGGTTGATAAATTAATCAAGGAGGATTTCTCCTTCTCAATAGTAATTTTCAGTGTGTCAGGTGCACAGCTAGATTTAGGATAAAAGGTGGACCCATCAGTAATCAGCTGGTAGACCTGCAGCTGGTAGCCCAAGGCATGCAGTAAAATAATGGAAGTTCCAGTGCAATTTAAAATTGTGAACTCTATTCCTAAAAATTTTAGGATTGGATTCTACTTTTCCCCTCAGTATTTGCTAATGTACTAGGCAGAATGGACTTGTGGGGTTTGTGTTGATTAGGTCTATTGAAAAGCTTACCAGCCTTCTTCATGATGAAGAACTGTCTGGTTTGAAATAGAAAAGTATGGACACCCAAATGCCCACAGCTATTGAAACAAGAAGTGAAACTGGGTTTGGCTCTGAGAGCCCTGGCACTGTACCCTGCCTACATGTGACTAATAGAATCAGCAGAGCTGCTGCTGCTATTGCTGTGTTGGCACAGTCATTATTTTTTATGCTGATAACCAACATGTACAGTTGGGTTATGACTGCTATTTACCAAATGGTATTAAATAAAGTGATTTTCAATATCCCATATAGAATGTGACTGGAATCCCTTTGTGGCTTCACTAAAGTTTCACTTTACTTCAGATCTGAACTCCCTTTGCACCACCATGTGATGGCTAGGAAAGTCATTAAATTAAATGCTGGTGATTAGCTGCTCCTTATTTAAGTAACGAAAAAGGATGAGCATCACTTTTGGAGTTACCTTCCTTGTTTTGTTCACTTTAAAAGTCTCTTCTTCCCTCAGAATAAAAATCAAGCAGGCAGGCAAGCAAGACACCCAGATGTCAGCTGAGTATCTCTGGGGTTTTTGTTCTTCTAATCTCCTGGTTAGCACAATTGAAAACATAGTTCCCTACAAGTCTCAGTCAAGTGAGCTGATCTGCTTGGCTTAGCCCAAGCCTGATATGCCATGCTAATAACAGTTGTCTTTTCACTTCATTGCCATTATTGCAGCATCTTATGTTTTTTAGATATCTTTACTTATAAAATGCTAAATTTCAGTACACAGTTTTCTGCAAGTAAAAAAGGCAGATAAGACAACAAAATGCAACCTCTGAAAGTAGACTAAATGGGAGACAGGCAACAGATGTTTCCAAGTATTGGAAAATGTGTTGGGGTTTTGTTTGCTTATGAAGACAAAATAGGAAAATAGCCATTTCTTGTCCTATTTGCAAGCAACTTTCTGCTGACAGGTTTTATTTTGCAATCATCAGTGTTAGCCAGAGCATAAATTTTTACTCAGCCTAGGGCATTATTATTGTAAATGACTCCTCTTAATTTCATGGAAAACACTTTGAAACCATTCCATATGAAAATTTTGTAAAGTTTTTTCCTAAAAGCCTCCCTTGTGAACTTCCTCACTCAACTTATTTTTTTGGAGTTGATCTCAGAGTACAGTCTATGAGCAGTCTTCCTCTGTAGCTTGTAAAAATAGGATTATCCATTACATTAACATTTAATTAGCTCACAAAATTTGGTGCTTTGAATCTGCCCTGTAGGCCATCCATAACATCTGGGAGAATCACTAAGTAATGTGTCTGAATGTCCAGGAAGATTAATACAGGAACATAAAAAGCACCCCTAGGCCCTTAGCTTTCCTTATTACAGAATATTATAGACAAGACTTCTGTTGCCTGGCAAAAAAAAAAAAAGGTATTTAACTTGACAGGAGTCTGTAATCTTGCTGTCTTTGCAATAAATACACTTTTCAATTGTCCCAGTCTGCAGCAAATGATACGTTATTGTCACTCCAGCTGACAGCAGAGGGATGCTGTCACCAGTAATAACCATTGCCACTGGCCAGGTAGCAATGGTACTGTCATTACCCTCCAGTGCTGTAACTGTGTGAGGATGGCTTGACGTGTTTTTGATCAAATTTCAGGCTTTAAGATAAGTATGATGATTTTTTTTCCTATAGG
This sequence comes from Notiomystis cincta, assembly GCA_013398075.1. Taxonomy (NCBI): domain Eukaryota; kingdom Metazoa; phylum Chordata; class Aves; order Passeriformes; family Notiomystidae; genus Notiomystis; species Notiomystis cincta. Next base: position 41,930 of record VZRX01005596.1, on the reverse strand, counting down.
AAGACAATAATCCTCCCAGTAGTAAGTTTTTATTGTTTCTTTTTTTCCTAAAGAAGACAATCTCATAAGGCCAAAAGGTTTTTTTTTTTTTAAATCTGTAAAATCAATAGTCTAAATAAAGAGAGGGGCCAAGCAGCAAAATATTTAAAATTTGTGGTAGACCTGGCAAGAAAATAGAGGACCACACTGAATCATTTATCTCTACAAGTTCAGGCACACTGAGCTTTTTGCCAGAACAGCGTGATCCCTTCCTCATTGATTATTTTTAGCTAACAGTCCTAAATGTCCCTTTTAAGGTAAATAGAAGCCTGAAACAGAGAAATTATCATACCTTGAAAAAAAAAGGTCAAACAAATGGATTATTACTGTTTGGTTTCTTTTTTCCTTTAAAATCATGTCTGAATTCAGTAATAATGAAAAAAATAGCCCAAACAAATATCCGTCCACAGACTTTGGGGTCATTCTGGGCTCAAGTCTTCTGATGCTGCTTCTCAGGAATTCCCAGTTTTCATCTGCTAGGAGACAAAGGATTAAAGAGATTTTACCCAACCCGTGTTACTTGGTGTATAACTTCAATCAAATATTCTTTCAGAGTTCCTCTCTTTAAGGCCCACCTTTTCTGTAACTAGAAGCCAAAATAAGAAACCTGAGAAAGGCTTTCTTGCAGAGATTTCACAACAGAGAAACTCCCCATCCCAGATCCTTTTGAGAGACCCACACAAGGTCTCTCATGCTGCCCCTCTCTCCTCATAGTTCTGATGCTCCCTCCTGGTCTGATTTTCAGTGACCACATATAATCCACAGAAAGCCCTTCAGGCATGTACCAAACTCCCTCGATTATGAGACAAGGCAACAGTGTGTCCTAAGCCTGCCTGCACCTTCCGACAGCAACAGGCAGAAGAGAGGCACAAGCCTCAAAGCTGTGGCTCAATTCGTGGCTTTTAAACTTGTTGAAGTAAAATTTAGGGGTGTTTTGGTCACTTCAAAGATTTCTACAAGAACTTGGAGGCTGAAATTTTTTTGGCTCTGCCAGTTGAGTCAAATGGCTGTAAATTGAAGAAAACATACTGACCACACCAGGTGTTACCAAACCTCTTCCCTGTCATTTCTGCTGAGGAAGAGAGGCAGGGAATAGTTATGGGAAAGAGTGGAGGGACTGGACTTTCAGCAATCTGCTTTTACCATTTCTGCCTCACAAAATGAGCCTTGAGCCAGAACCAGTGCAAAGTTAGCAGGATTACCTCGAGCTCCTGGGCACATTTACTCTCTTCTACTCTGTTTTTACCTTCTCACAGTGTCTTGCAGATAAACCATTCTCTGGTGTACCCTCCATTGCATGATGAGCCATGGTTCTCCTGCCTGGTCAGTCTGGAGCTGCAGAGACCAGCAAATTAATTTATACTCTCATTTTGGGCATACAACTGCTTACCTATCAGAAGGGAGAAGATGTCTCAGGAGGTCTGAGAGCATCTTGCCTGGGTGCTTTTCAGTTAGCAAGCACACATCTTCTGCAGCTGCCTCCCTGGCAATGACTTCCTAGCCTGAAGGTGGAAATAAACAATATCTATGAACTATTTAATGCAGAAGAAAATAAGACTAATTCTGTTTAAGTTTCTCCTGTATATTCATTCCTCTTTCTGGTCTGTGTGTGAACAAGGTGGAGTTCAGCATCTGAATGAGATCGATTTGCAGCTCTGTGGAAGATTCCTGTTCCAAATAAACAACATAGCTTCAGAAAGGGGGAGAGTAACAGCTTCACTCCTCAATGCAGTCACTACACTGCTTAACAACTTCAGTAGAACCTGACAGGGCTGAGAATTTTGCAAAATGAGATCATGACACAAACATAAATGAGTGGATATGAGATGGTTTAGTAATCCATGTATTTTCCTGCTCTAATCACTGGGCTTCTGATTATTCCTCATCTCTTCTGACAATGTATATAAAAAGAGGTGTTTATTTCAGATTAGTCCTACAGTGACACTATTTCATCTCTGAAAAGCCTGTACATGAAAACCTGAAATGAGGCATTTTCTGAAGAATCTTCTCCCTGTTTTCTGCTACTTTCTGAGACTGAAAATATGAAATGTTATGAATGTAGTTTTTGAATTTTGGTATTTTTTCATACTTCTACCTTTGTTCATCAACATCTAAAAACTGGAAGGCTGTGGAAAATAAATGACACTCAACAGAAGATAAATAAAATTTAATTAGGCCCTAAAAAGGCCTTGTTTACTTGGGGCCAATCAGTTTGTTGATATCAGCTTTTGACTGACATGACAATTTTTTTTCTGGTTTTCAGACTGTTTACTCTTGTACAAACAGATCAGAAATCCTCCTAGCAGCCCTGGGGAGGAACTGGCAATTGACTCAGTTTATTGGAAACGTGGGAGAACTGCAGCCTGCTTGCAAGACTGTGCCACTGCCTAGCACTATTTAGTATTTTAAGACTCAAAATAAGGAGAGACAGTGAATTTGTTCCAAAGATTTGCCTCTGCCTGGTGTGCACTGCTGAGGCTGGGGACACACATCTTGTTTCAGCAAAGTTACTTGAGGGTTTGTCATTACCAGACAGTGAAGAGCTGCTTGTCTCCACCTCCCTGCTGGGTGCAGGGTCCCTTGGACCCACTGCATTCCTTGTGGTGGTGGTCCCTAGTTTATCCTAGGCAATATATATGCCAGACATCTTAAGAAAAGTAACTGCTGGATCTTTGCTAGCTCAGCCCCTCCTTCCACAGGGAGCAGACTGGCACAGCTGGTACCTGATCAGCCCTGCATCCTCCATCAGAGAGGAACGGCAACCAGCGGAGTGTGAGCGAGGCAGGGCGAGCTCTTCACTCTGCACAGCTGGGACCTGCTGAGGCAAATTCAGATCCTCTGCTGGTACAGGGAAAATATTTCTGCTGTTCCAGAATGAAGATTTCTATCCCTTGGAGGGGAGGGCATTTGTGTGTTTGTGTGCGTGTGTGTGTAAAAAGCAACTCACAAAAAATATATAAAAATGGTGGAGAAGGAATTTCCGGAAATAAGGAATTCTGACTGCTCCAAAATTTGACTCTATTCTTCTCATTGCTTCTCAGCTCCTTTGGCATCAAAGTCAGCATTGCTGAAGCTGCTTGGGCATGAATTCTTGTTGTCTCTCTTAGGACAGTCACAGCTACAGGGATCCAGATTATAACTGAGGGTAGATGGGTGGATTTTTCAGGAGTCTGAAGCAAATGGGGAAAAACTTGTTCATGACATTAATGCACTGAGAAGATAAGAAAGGTAACACAGCAGTATAACCAAAGTTTCAGTTTGGCAGCTCTGGGGCTGGGTTAATAACCTGTCACAGCAGGTTTCCAAACCTCTCTAATCACAGTTTATAAAGTAAGTTGAACTATATGTCGTGTGTGAAAGGAAATACAATGGACATGTAGCAAACATCTGGAAGAAGAGCTATAAGGAGGCAAAGCCAGACACCAAGGAAAGTATACACATCAAGAGGTAGAGAGAGTCAAGCCTATGTCAAGGGACAAGTTTCAGGTACACTGGGAGTAAATTCTCAATATACAGAGAGAAGACTGAGGACAGAAATATGCAAGAAAAGCCAGTATCCAACAGAGAATTAGAATAGGAGAAGCAAAGAGCCCATCAAACAAGTGTGACAGAAAGAAATGCCAGCTTATTCTGAAAACACAGGCAGCCTTAGCAAGCCTGAGGCAGCAGTTTTCGGGGTTTCAGGATCTCATTCATGATACTTCTAGGCAAAATTCTTCCCCTGTTTAAGTGTTGCATTTCATATGTCCCAAGACCAGCATGAGAAAATACTCGATACCTACATGGATGCTGTGGATACTCAGCACCTCTGGGAAAGCAGGGAGACAAGAAATGCCAAGCCAGGTCAAACTTGCAATCCACCTAACCCACTGTGGTATCTTTCTCTATTGTCAGCATTGGATGCTTGAAAAGGAGACTTGAGATATGTGGAGCTGACAGCAGGTAATCTCTCCTTCACAATATTGCTGTGAAGGATGACATTGTTGCCCTTCCCTTACCAGCAGTAAGAGATTCTAAAATGTCATTTCAATGAAATATAATGTGGCTCATGACATCCACATTTTAAATGCTGGCATGAGTCTCTAGGTGCCTTCCAATGGGACAATAATCCTCAGTGACCTTTCAGGTGAATTACAATACTGACTAAGCAGTCTGGATAGGCAGCACACTAAAATTTTTCTGTTTACTGGTTAACAGCTACGTATAGAGAAAGAGTATAAGAGACATGAACATGTCTGTATTTACCTCACCTGGTACTGCAGGAGTTTAGAGTGGTGTCTCTGGCTTCAAGCCTGCAGTCACCAAATTGGGATGGTGTATTTTGAGTATCCCAGCACGGGGCTGTCCCAAAAAGAGCCAAATTTTGCTTTCCTTTTTATTTGCACTGGAGATACTGAAATCACTGGTATTTAGCAGTAGAGGATTGAGCAGATATTTGGGAAGAGTGGAGGAATCTGATTGGTCTGAGGCATCGTTAGGTGTTGATGTAAGTATTTTGCCCTCCCTTGCCCTTGACTGCCTTTGATAGGTGTTTTTAGATCAGAAAAGCTAAAAGAAAATTATAACGAAGGCAAAACTACGATGCTTAACTCTGAAGAGCTGAGCTGACATCCTCTTAGTGAGATGAACAGCAGCCAGCCACTGATGTGAGCATCTGAAAATGAATCCTGTAAACTCAAAAGAACTAAATCTAAGAACCAGGAACTTAATAATTTACAAAGAGCGCTTGTGAATAATTTAAAGGTTGCAAGAGAGCCATTCCTTGGCCTGAAATCAGTTAGTCTGGTTGCCTTCTTGTACTACTCAGGCTGGCAGCTCTTCCAGGGAGAGGATTTGACCACTGTCTGTCTTTGTTCAGCCCCTAGTGGAGCACAAATGTTGGGAGGAAAAAAAATAAACCAATGGGGCCAGCAGCTAAGAAATAGTAACTCCAAAAATAGAAAGGGAGGTACTTGGTGGTTCAGAGGACCATGAACGTGTTTGGAGGGAACAATCAGGGCAAGGCAAGATTTTTCCACTCATTACATAGCCAAATATGGGGCAAATTTCAGAAAGCAAAAATGTCACTTTGATCCCAATTAGATTGTTTTCCTGATAATACCAAGATCTTTTCCAAAATACGGGACACTACACACCATCAAAAGTCCCTGGAGTAAGAAATTAGAATCATGTCATCCTTTCTGTCCACCTGGATCTTGAGACAGAGAGGTGCAATGGGAACTGCCTGTGGCATGATGGTCTATCAACAGAAGTAGGTACTGAGCTGCAAAAAGGCCAGCCCAAGAAGTTCAAGTCTGACAAAGTTTTAAGCAACCCAAGAATAGGGAAAAAAAAATAAAATCAGGAAATCTTAACTCAAGACTTTTTTACTGAAATTGCCTGTACTCCCATTTCTCTTTCCTCAGAACATCAGAGGTCACTCTTCTCAAAAACAAGCCTGTCTTTTATTTCCTTATAGTTACAGGGGCACAGCAGTCATTGGACTCAACCCTCTTCCTTCCTTTCCTCCTGATCCCAGCAGTTAGAGCATCACAAAACACAAGTTTTTGCCTTTCTCAGGAGGTCTATGTACTTCTAAGTCAGCAGTGAAAAGAAATCCCAGCATGAGAAGAACAAGTGTTCTTTTGTATAAAATGTCATCTTTTAAATCAAAAGCAAACCCCAAGTTTAAACAGTTGTGCTTAATATGGGAGCACAAACATGCTTTTAGGAAGTATCCACAGTGTGGCCTGACTTCACTAGTTACACTTTGCCTGGTGTTCACAGTTTTGTGCAAGGTTGTCAAATAAATCTTCATGTGTGAGCCCAGCCTGTTGCCTGTTTTCCCTGCAAGTTATTCCTGGGCATCATTGACAGCTGCAGTTGTTTTACAAAAGAATAAACATTCCAAGAGTCACTGCATTTCTTTGAACCTTGTGAGGGTGGGTGCTGACTAGAGAAGTCCTCTTGAGGCCCTGATGGTGTGACATTGTCCTTTACTGACACCATAACAGCTAAACAGGAGAGATGAACTATAAATGTCCCAATTTTGACAATAGCTTTGCTGGTGCCTGCAGCTTCTTAGGGACCAAAGTCAGTCAGCTACAACATTCAAGTCTGACAGTTATCAGACTTTATTAGCATTTTACAGAACCACTTGTTCCTTCCTAACATCTCCTGAAATTGGAACCTGAAATATTTTCCAGTTGCTCTCCTGAATATTTATGTGCTACTGCTGCCCATGTGTGAGGGCAAAAAATCTCATGTAAAAATGTCTGCCCTAGTATGTAGATAAAAAAGACATCTTTATTGCATATCTAAAAACATAGCATATTTTTGGTCTTGTTTGTTATTTAAATGTCACACAAGGTCAATATCATTATGGGACAGATGAAAAATATGTGTAGGACTCGTTCATTAGCTGTTGGCAGATAAAAATCAGAGTGGGTGGACATGAAATAGCACCTTCAGATGTTGCCTGCTTGATAAATATCAGGACTGTAATTGCATCTCCAGAAATCAGCTCTAAAAATAGAGTGAGACAAAAGAAAATGAGATGTGAATAAGAATTTATAATAGTGTTTTGTATAATGTCTCCTTCATTAGCATCCATCTGGACAGAGCTGATTAAGTCTCTTAGCACACGTCACTAGGCAGGAGAGATGAAGATGAAAGGATTTTCAACAGCAGACAGCCACAAAGTTGTACCATCAATACAATGAATGCATAAACACTGACAACCTGCAGGCAGGCTGCACTACATTTCCCCCACTTTACTTCTCTCTGTTGCTGTGACATGTGGTTCAAAAATGTGGTTTCAATCCGGACTTTTCTTGCCCGCAATTCCCCTCACTGGGTAAGGAATGCAGAGGGCAAATCCTCCTCAAAGGCTCAAGTCCAGACAGAAGGGCCAAGGTTGACAGAGGCAATTCTGAAAGACTGGGGAAAAATGCATTCTGTACAGACAACTAATTAGAAAAACTGGATATAGTATTCAGGCTGCTGTGCCAAGCTGAAAAGCAAAACAGCACAGGATAGATTTTCAGGTAACAGGCAATTCATTATCAAAGAAACATATTTCACATAGGAAAGATTTACTGTCCATAATAATCTTTTTGGATTAATGGCTTTAATTAGCAGAAAAATAGAAGACTCAAACCTGAATCAATCTGTAAAGATACCCCACCCTCTTTGTTAATGCAGGTGTTTTTAACTTTAAAAAGAAATCAGGCATGGAACTAGGTTTATTTTTTTCTTTGTAAAATCTTTCCTTAAATATCAAATTAAAAATCAAGACAGTATAAATATAAACTCAAGCAGATCATGCATTCTGACATATACAGGCTTAGTTGGAAATCAGAAAATTTGATCTTTTAGTAATAAGCATTGGGAGTATTACTATAAAACTACCTACATCAGAGTGGATTTTCACTTTCTAGCATTACTTTCTAAAAAAGCTAGGTCTGTGTGAACTGTCTGTGACTGAACTTAACCCAGTGTGAAGTCTGGAAGTCTCAAAAATAGTAAAGATCCGAGTTTTCTCTAAAAGAAAGCTTTAGCATAATTTCTCATCTCACTGGGTATCTGAGGCACCACCCAGGAGAGATATCTGTTAAGACCCCTAAGAGAGGGAAAAGCTTTGTTTAGAGCTGGGAGTTTTTTGAAAGCTAAAAGTGTACCTGAAGAGAAACTCTGCCTGTGAGGAGGAATCTGTCTGTACCCTGTGATGAGTATCTGCAAAGCTACACAGGGAGATGTAATTTTGAACATCAATGGTAAGGCTACCAAGTGCTTGGGAATGGCTGAGCAAGGGGGAATGGCACAGGAGCCCTTTCCCGTTCCCTTTTGGGATGGAGAGCATGTTAGTGAGAATGGCCGATTTCCAGGGCTTCTGCTGCTGGCAGCTGAGCTGAGCCAGAAGGTTTTGGTGTCCCTCTCTGCTTTGCCAACAACTGCTGTGAAGATTTTATTAGTCTGGAGGGCGTAGCAGAGTTCATCTGCAAATACCTGATCCTGTTTTGGGAGCTCCAGCCGTTCTCCTTCCCCTGGCTGACCCTATGCCTTTCTCCCCTATGCCATCCTTTTCTTAGCAGTCTTGACAGCTTTCCCCGTTGGAGTGAGGCTGGCTCATTCCCAGCTCTTCTCACTCAGGCTGTAGACTGTGTTAACCCACACTTTTTTTCCTGAACATTTGTATCTTGATTTCCCATGGAAACAAGCCTGGAATAATCCCTTCTTCTGTCCATGGGTTTCTCTCCTTACTCTTAATAACTCTTGAACTCAGTAGCTGTTTTCAGCCAGTTTTGACAGAGAGGCAGAGGTCTCAAAAGTAATTATGTTTTTACCAGTTTTATAAAATGGGGCATTTGGGTGGGTGAGAAATGGGAGTATGAACATTTGCAAATTCACCCTTGGTTTTGATCCCTCTGGCTTCTTGGCATCGCTGAATGTGTCAGTTCAAGGATCACTGCCAATGTATTTTGTGGGAAGACATTGCATGTATTTGTGGTGTTAATGGAAAGTACTTGTGTAATTTGGCAAACACAAATAATATCAGATGACACAAATGGCAAAAAATTGAGGCTTTGTCACATTAGATGGTCATAGAATGACTTACTCTGCATGAGTGAAAGACCACTTTGCAGCCAACATTAGAAAATGTGTAGCTGTTCATCAGTTCATCTCTTGATTTTGAAGCTGTTAATCAAATTGCAGGCCAAGTGAAAGGTTTCATAGCAGAAGTATCACAGAATCACGGAATAAGCTGATTTGGAAGGGATCCATAAGGATCATTGAGTCCAACATCTGGCCCTGCACAGGACCAACCCCAAGAGTCATCTCACAATATCATGTGCCCAAGGGCATTGTCCAAATGCATCTTGAGCCAGTTCCAGTGCCCAAACACCCTCTGGGTGAAGAACCTTTTTCTGATATCTAACCTAAACCTCCCCTGACACAACTTCAGGCCATTGCCTTGGGTGCTGTCACTGGTCACTACAGAGATTGGCATCTGACCCTTCTCTTCCCCTCACAGGGATGTTGTAGGCTTCAATGAGGTCTCCCCTCAGTCTCCTCTTCTCCAGGCTGAATGGAGCAAGTGACCTCAGCCACTCCTCATATGGCTTCCCCTCAAGACCCTTCACCATCTTTGTTGCCCTCCTCTGGTCACTCTTTAATAGTTTAATGTCTTTCTCATATTGTGGCACCAAAACTGCACACAATATTTAAGGTGAGGCCAACCCAGCTCAGAGCAGAGCAGGACAATCCCCTCTCCTGCCCAACTGGCAATGCTGTGCCTGATGCTCCCAGGACAGGGTTGGCTCTCCTGGCTGCCAGGGCACTGCTAGCTCGTGTTCAACTTGCCATTGAACAGGACTCCCAGGACCCTAAAATAATCTGGTCAGTGCTGAAATACAAGGCAGGCCAAAAATCAGTGAGCAAAAATGAGGGGCCTCTGCATGGTTAACAGTTGATTTAAAACCAAGGGTGAATGGTATGTTCTGAACTAGGAAGTGTCACTATTCCATTACTCCTCCATCTGCTGTATATAATAAGGATTGATGCTCTAATAATGTATTTTGCAGATAGGTTGCTTATGACACCATACATCAGAAGAACGAAACCCTTTAGACAACATCACTGTAAATATCTCCCAAGCAGCACCATTCTGCTGATACTTACTAGAAAATTTGATTGTGTTCAGGATGGGGACCACACATTTCTGTGAGAAATGTATGCTCTGAAGCTATCTTTTTCTTCGTAGAGACCCCAAACTGGTTAGAGAGAGTTACATAAAGAAGCAGCCTCTCTATTATCCCCATGGTGAAGCATAGAAGCAAAATCGTGTTATTATGTAATGAGCTATTTATGATTACAGATCAAAAAAAAGGTCTCTTAGCTTTCCTAAATGAGCTACAAACCTGCTTAAATGGTGGTTATGAGCTTGAAAGTTGGTTTTGCCTACTGTTCTTGCTGAAAATTGTCTGCTATGAAATACAGATATCCTTCTAGCTTTCCCTGTTTCCCTGAAAATCTCCAAAGCTGTGAAAAATGGGAAAGAAATGCTTTGTAGCATTATGAATTTGCTGACATAAATATGTACTAATCAGAGTGATAAATTTCTGTCTGATCCAAACAGAAAATAAAATAAAAAGGACGTATTTGTGCCAGTATATATCAAAACCCCTTGAGCTGTGCTCCTCTGTCAGACTTCATAAATACTGGATCTGTCATCCCAATTCCACTGCAGCACTGCAGACAAGACTGTAGGAATGTATTTATTTGATATGATTATGATATAAACTTCATGCCTGATCCTTCTCTCCCTCATAAAGTGGAATATTAGATTAGATGTTACCATGTGCGCATTGTAATCAGCTGTCTTTTCACTGACTTCTTCTTGATCGACGAAAGAACAATTTTGCTTATTTTGCTAGAGCCAGGAAAAAGCTAATTATATTCTTTTCTGAACATGTGATGTTATTAAATTTGATAGAATTGGCTCCAAATAAAATACGGAACTTGGAAAAACAATTATTTCTATTATTAGCAGCAAGGCACGTTCACTCCGCCATCACTGCAGAGGCACTTGAAATAATCTGTCTTCTTGTCACTGTTGTGGAAGGCAAAGACAAAGTGAAAAGCACCAAGGAGCTGCAGTTGAGACTGCAGCAGGGTGTACTGCATCTCTACCAGCACTGCAACTTGTATGCCAGCCACTTGACTTAAGGTAGTTTGGGAGGGAGATCCTCGGAGGAAAGAGACAGGCAGCTAAAAGGCCTTTCCCCATTCACTCCTTTTATGTCTCCTCTGGTGTCTGTTTTTATCTAATCCCTCCCTTGGCAGTAGGGCAGCATGCTAATGAGCAGCTACCTGCTGTGGCTGGGCTGTTGTTGGAGAATAATTAATGCTATGCCAAGAGCCTGTTCTGTGGTTTGTCAGGCAGTGTGGGGCTGTGCCTGAGAACACAGGAGCTCATCTGTAAGGAAGGACCAGGAAAAGGGACTAAAGATACTTTTATTTCCCAAGCCCTGTAATGAAACAGTAAACATCTAACATATGGATGTTGCCCAGTTCAGCTCTTTGTCCCTTTCAAAGACTTACTATTATGCCTGGCTTCTTTTCTTTACTTGGGTTTCTACAGAATAGAATTTTGTATTTGCAGTGGGGCTGCAAATTAGATGAACATTATTGCTTTTTGCTCTCATACTAGAAATTTTTTCAATGTATCCTTCTAGAGAAAGGCAGTGACAATATACTGAAGTGAACAGTCAAAGATATTTAAATTGGCTTTCAGATTAATGCAAGCAAATGTCAAGGTGACAGCTTGCTGGTGTTTACAGCTTCATCTTCAAGTGTTGAACTATGCATTTTATCTATTTATTATGTGTTCTTGTGACAGCTTTTAATTTACTACCAGCAATGCAAATGGTGTTTTCTCAAATATGCAGACAATATGTGTCTTCTTGAACAGCAAACTGAAGTTGGAGAAACAACAAGAAAATAGTTGTGTGTGTACAAGAAGAGACATCCACTTTGTTGAATGTGAAAATTGTAGAGAGAAAACATGATTTATTCTACAGTTTTGCTGTATGGAGTATCCTCTCTAAAGCGACGGTTTATATCCTACACTATCAAACTACTTTACAATGTTCCTTCACTGTCACCAAGATATTTTCTTAAGAAACATATCACAGAATAAAATCTGAATAATACAAATGCTTGTTTTCTTTATTTATTTAGACAAATATTTGGCTTTATGTATTCCAAATGATTTTTTCTAGGAAATTGTCCTGGATTTTTTTCTTTAGAAATAAGGTAAGATTTTTAAGCAGAAAGAGTATTTTTCATTTCAGTCAACTGAACTTTAAAAAATATGTTTTTGTCAGCAAAATTTTTCTTTATTTGCTACAAATATCTAGAAAGTAGTTACTTGAAAGTATGAACTTGTAAACACCTTTTTAGCATTTTATATAATGGCATTTCTGATCTCAACTAAAATATCTGTAGTGGAAACAAAGTCCCTATATTAAGATGCATTTGTACCATGAAGAACACCCAGTGGCAACATGCACAGTCTGGACAATGTCACAGCTAGAAGAAATTCTTCCTACAAAGATCTTATTTGCATAAATGAAAATTAAATGTGTCCTGATACAGTATCATTGTTTTATATTGTATAAATACAATTTGTTCAAATAGGTTTAAAGGCAAGCATGTGTGATAGCCTCCCACTATTTAATTCCTATAAACAAGCAAGTACTGAATTACCATATGCTTACCAGCTATAATCTATCACTAATTAAAGATATTTTAAAAAGAAAAAAAACCAAAAAGGTTGAGTTTTTTTGCTGAAGGATGAATAAAACACATCACACAGGGCACATCATTTACTGTACAATAAGTGCAAAATTTTAATTAGTGACTCAATGTCAGTGGCCACAGATATGGTGCATCTTGATTTGGTCAGTGATATGGTGGGCATTTAGGGGAATATCTGGGTAGTCTAATCAACCACCAGCAAAGGTGTGGATGTATTTCAAGGTCACCCTGCTGACTGGGTATAGAAAAGAGGAAGATAAACTGAAAACAGAGTGGTAGTTGTCAGAAATGCAGGTGCCCAGGCAGCAGGGAAGGAAGAGAAGGGCATGTGGGATTTTGAACATGTAGCACACACGGTAGAGCAGGGTTATACAGTCTGGTGTTCTCAGCTTGTCTTCCAGGGTTAAAACAGAGGAAGAGCTTTATGAGGATAAAAGGAAATCTATACTTGAGAATGAAACTGCAACAATTGTGTTTTCTTTCCTGAGTGAATAAAATGGCCAATGTAATGCCTTACAGTCAAAGCATGGTTTAAATGAGTGCTTTAAGAAGGAAGATTTGAAGCAGGTTACCAGAGGATGGGAAGCGCCTCCCTTTTGCTCATTTTTAGGAAAGCCAGGTGGAGTCAGAGCACACGTGCAAGCCTCTGCCTCAGGAAGGGAGAGCTAACAAGTGATGCAGATTAGGTGATTTAGAGAAGTAATTATGGGCAGAAGGAGACAGGTCTCTGTAGCAGTGGCAGGGCTTGCTGGCATGTCCAGCAGTGCCAGTGCTGCAGTGCTGGCCCTCAGGCCATGGCCAGCAGGTGCCCAAAGCTGCCTGCCTTGTGCTGGATGTTTGCAGGAGCTGCTTTTCCTCTGACCTGATGTTGGACTTAGCTCCTGGCTCAGCCAGTGACCAGAGCCTGGGATCTCCCCAAGTTTTGGTATTTCGGAGGTGCCATGTCAGGGTCTCTTCTACTTCCCACCTGATCTAGCAATCTCCCTGCAAGAGATCTCTGCAAATTCCTTGTTTAGGTGTCGGTTCAATTACTTTTTGGGAGAGATAAGGCAAAATGGTGCCTCCCACCCTGTGGTGGAGGGTGGCAGAAGGGCAGGTGCAGAGGTGAGTATTGGTTTCATCTATCCAAAACACTATTCTGCAGTCCTTTGTGAAAATCCATTCACAGTTGGTCACTCAAATGAGGTATCTTTTCTTCCCATATGTGATGGGATCCTTTGCCAGGAAGGCCGAAATATTTGAGTTAGGTACCAACTAATGGCAAATTCCTGTCTGCTGAGGCACAATTTCTCCAGCCAAACCAGAAAAGTAGTGGGACTCTCCCACTCAGTCAGAAGAGAGAGAGAGCTAGCTGTCCCTCACTTCCTTTTATTTCAACCCCTGCCAGGTGGAAGGAGATAAAAAAGAGCAAAACTCAAGTATTTCCTTTCTCACCTGCCCTTCGTGCTAAAATAAATAGAAAAATAAATTCTTGATAACTAAGCAGAGCCCCAAACTGGCTCTGGCAAGTCATTATAGTATGTAGATTTGTTTTCTTTATACATGAAACCAAGAATCAAAATCCCATATAAGCTTCTTTTGGCAGTATCTGAAATTACATGCCTGATCTTTTTATGCAGCAATCTCTCACTGAAAATGCTTCTGCAATTTAAATGCAGTGTGAAACATTTACTGTTCATACTCTGTGCAAAGGTCTGAGGGAGAAAACAGGAATTTATCTTATTGCAGTCATTAATGTGACTGTCTTCAGCTAAGCAGAATAGTAGTGTGTTCCTGGTTATATTGGGGCCTCAAACTGTATTTTTTTACGGTCACATATAAACTGGCCCATAATCGCGTATCAATAAACCCCAATTACACTCAGGAAAATACTAAAAGCAAAGCTCAAGTGAAGCTCAATAAAGTCTACAGGCAAATTAGAGATGTGTGGAATAGTGACATCCATCTGGTATTTTTCAGTGACTTCTAGTCAATTACTACATTTCATCATATGTAATCCTCTTTTATCTTCTGTTCCTGCTGCTACAGTAATTCTCACTCTGCTACATCTGTGGCTTTACTGTGAATTTTTATCACCTATGGGTAAGTGGACCTTTTTTTTTCTTTCACCAGCAGTTGTGCTGTACATGCTTGGGGAAGAAAAAAAGAGCAATCAAAATCCAACCCAAGAAACAGAAAGATTTAATTGCATCTCCTATGAAATAAACTTAAAGACTGCAAGGTGAGACTATAAAATAATCCTGTTCAAATAAGGTAGATAATATTGAGCATGGCAAAGGTAACTTTCCACTCAGAACACGAATTGTGGAAAACATGGTGTAGGTTGAAGTGTCTGGAGTGACATGTATTTTTAACAGCCTCCTATGATTTGATCATATCTGTGACAACCCATTAAAAAAGAGCATTCTAAAATAAGTCATAATTGTACTTTTCTTAGAGAAGGAAGCTTTGGCTGTCATGTTCTCATGGTGAACATTAAATCCAGAGATATATTCTTTGTATATGTTGAAAACTAAAAGGTTAAACCTGCAGCAGAAGAGTTGATTTTACAGCTCTAGTACTCTGTGCTAGTCTATTAACATATTAAATCCTACAAAGGCTTCCAGTGATTTTTGTGCAGATGTAGAGGAGGAAAGGAAAATCTTGCCCATTTCACAGCCCTGTACAAAAGACAGGCATCACATAAACCTTTATATTGGGAGGGACTGTCTCTTGGGGCTTCAGACAGAGGGGCTTGGTGTAAATTATGAGGTGACTGATGTATGGAGCCATCTTCACAGCTGCCCTCAAATCAGGGGACACTTCTAGATGAGTAATCAGCTGAAAGAGTGAAAATGAGAATAGAGCCACCGAGGAAAAGAATAGGAACACTAGTGAGGAATGCATGGTAAGGATCTGCACCCTGGCTCTTCTGCATTCTGCAAGCACTCGTTTTCATGATATTTTCAGGGGATTGACACCCCTTCCCCAGAGAGGCAAGTGAAAATATCATCCTGTGGCATGGTATTTTTCTAGAAAGGTGGCTTTCTCTCCCAAGTATAAATTCCCAAGGGTCATGGAGCACAGCTGCTTGTACGTTTTTTATCTGGAAGTTATTTGGCTGAAGATGAGATAAAAACAAACTAGACCTCAGCTTGCTGAGCCAAGTGAAACAGAGACTGATTGCTGCTTTCAAGTACCTCAGGGAAACAGGATTCTGTAACGCAGAAGACAAGGCAGAGAGCAGAACTAAGAAATACAAACAGGCTAGTACTATACATCACCTTCAAATTAATTGGTTTTTAAGCAGAGGAAGAATGAGGGTCTGAAGCTGCTTCCCCAGGTCTGGAGCTGCTTCCGTGTAAAAAGACAGGCTGCAAGAGGACTGAGTAGATGCAAGATAGAGCACAAACTGCTGAAGAAAGAAATAAAGTGACATGATTGAAAGATGCAGCAGGAAACAGGATTTGTTGGTGTAAGAAGTTCTTTTCAGGCCTATAAAAATGCTTTTTTAACTTTAAAACAAACTGAGTGAACTATTTCACCTTTCTCCATTTTGTACGAAAATATCTTGTATAATGTCATTGCAAATTACAAATGAGAAATGGTTTAAAATGCACATATTGCCCCTGCATTAAGGCATAACTTTATTTTTATAACTCTTTCCAGTTTCAGAGAGGTGTTCCAGGATTCAGGTTCAAGACAACTTCTCCCCTCCAGGTCCCAGACAAATGTGGCAGAGGGGCACTTCTTCCCTAAGGATGATGGTGCAGCAGCACTTTTGGTGTATTCAGAGCTATTAAAGCCCTAGAAATACAGCTCCTCCTACACCCCTAGAAATCCCTCTGAAGAGTCAAATCTATGCCTCTGTTGTGATTTGCTCGAAGCTGGAACCAAATGTCACCCATTTGTCATGGATCAGGTGCTAGAGCCAGGAGCTGGCAGGAAGGATGGCAGAGCTCCCCAGCTCGCCTCGCTGCCTGGATGCACTCATTCAAATGTCACTCAGTTCCCACAGTAAGCAAATAAGCAGCTGCCATGAGAGAACTGATAGACACTTTAAGTCCTGGTTATAAAACTTGTTATGTATTATTTACTCAGCACTGACAGCTTGCTCTGCACTGTGCACACAAAGCAGTGCACTCCCTGCCTGTGGGAGCTTTTGATCTCAGGGATTAAAAATCCAAAGGTTCAGGAGACAGTCTGAATCTGGATTACTGCATCCATCATCCTGGCCTGCTGCTGTCTGCACTTCATATTTCCTTTTCAATGCATAGCTATTAATTTCCTCTCAGTGGAAACCGAGATGCACCGAGGGATCTTGACCTTTTTGGAGCTGTGACACTGCTGAGACATGTACCTAAGTACCAGGAAATGTCCAAATTTTTATTCTACACCTAGTCTTACACAGCTTTATATCCAATGAAAGCAGAATAACTGGAAGAACTAAATCAGTTATTCACAATTTGCATATAACTTCTTACCCACATTTGTCAGTGCTCCTATGTATTTTTTTTCTCATAAGGTCTTGTTACCCCAGAAGAGAACTGCAGTGATGTGTACTTCAAATGCCTGTCTCAGAGGTTGCTCAAATACCTTCACAACATGGTATCATGACATTTAAAAATATCTAAGTTCAATGTCTCCAAATGACATCAAAACAAGCTGGGACAGAGACCAGGAAGTGCCTGGAGTTAGCTGACAGGATGCACCAAGAGCAGGGATATCTGAATCCCATAATTCTTCAAAACCTCGGTTGCTACTTGTTTTTCCTTTTGCGTGGCACCTTGTTTCATACAAGGGCATTTGATCAGTGCTTAACCTGGACCAAGATCAAATGCACCACCCAGCTGGCTAAACAAGGACCTCAGCACTGTGGTAGATGTTCTCTCCTGTTGTCCTTGACTGGCTGCATTGCTAAGCAGCCTTGCTAATTTCTAAAGACTGTGACAGGATTCAGCACACAGGGACTGAAGGAGGATGGCCAGTCTGTGTCCCGAGGGCAATGGTTGAAAGAAGCAGAAAAGGAAGAAGGAAAGAAGTTGAAATAACTGATGGAACACAGGGACAGGAGGACAGAATAAAAAAAAAGAAAGTGAAAGGAGCTACAAGCCATTTAATTAGTATGCTGACTCTGAAGAGCCCTTTTGAAAGTGAGTAGAAGTCAATGAGCGTTTATCTTTTAACCCTTTTAGTGTGTGTGTGTGTGTTTTGGGCATGATGAAGGTTACTGGGTCAGCAGGAATGGGACTCAGCTCAATGATAAAGAAACTCAAATCCAAGTGTCTGTATGTGCCCCTACTTGTGAGCTGCAAGTACAAGCTCCTGCTCAGAACTCCTGCTCAGCAGAGGTCTAGGAGAATGGTACTTGTCTATCTGTAGATGATTGATGAGTGCATTCTGAGATGCCATAGAATATCCAATATAATGCTCTGCAGGTACCAGGTGTGTCACACAATTTATTACACCTTGAAAATCTGCTCAGTGACAAACAAGATATCTCAAAATCATTCCAGATACCTAAGTGTAAGCAACTAAATCATGCACCAGGTTGACAGAATCTGAGAGATCCAAAGAGCTGTTTTTCTAAACCCTTGCAAATGATGCTTAGGGGCTGCCTGAACATGACTGTCTCAGCTGAAGAGGAAATCAATCCTTTGCATAAATCAAAGCATCACCAGAACCCTGGGGGATCTCCCCTGAAATCACTGGTGGTACTCAGCAGCCTGTCTCGTGCCTCTTCCCATGCTGGTTGCTCTCCAAGTTCTGGGTACAGATCAATTTGCTGCTTTCCCAATTGTCAGGAAATATTTTCAATAATTACGTTGCAACCCTCTGCCATACAAGACAATTAATCTTTATGAAGTTGTAGTTGGAAGACTCACAGGTGTCCATTAGCTGCTATTGATTGATGTTCTGATGTTCTGATTCTCTTTATTTTGACCACCCTTGAACTTGAATTGTGAAATCAGAGATTTTTCAAAATGCTGGAGTCATACAGCTCATTGTTCCAGGTTTAAGTGATGAAATGGTCCCTGGCCTTTACTCTTGGAGCTGGCTTCCCAACCAGTGTCAGGTCAGATGAGATGAACAGGGTTATAAAGCAGTACAAAACTTGGTGCTCTGATTTCACAGTTTTTGCTTTAGTATTTTGGGCCTGAACATTTTAGGGTTCAGAACTACAGAACAAGAAAATTCATCTGCCTTTTTAAAAGCTATCTCATGTTCACTAAAGACCATCGTTCTTCTGTCCTTTTCCATGCTCAGTGTCCATCCATTCACATTTTGCTTTTTTTTAGGAAGCGGAGCTTGTTATGGTTTCAGCTGAAAATGACACTTCTGTTTTCATTCAGGGGGCGACTAAACAAACAACAAGTGAATGTCTTGAGTCCTCTACTGAAATCAAACCTTTGGAGCCATTACTGTAAAAAGTGTGGGGTGAACTGAGACAAGCTGTGAGTGAAAGCTAATGGCAGGAGATGGGATCAAAGGCATCTGAGTTGCAGGGACCAATCTTATTTATGCTACCTTTTTCAGCATTAGATAAACTGCAGCAGACATGTTATGCTGACTTTAGTTTTGGTTTTGCAAAACCTTTTGATGCAGCTTTTGCAAGACTAAGACAGAACAGTATGAATCTGGGTTTGCATTTATTCAGGATGTCAATGTCAGGGTCAGGAAGTGAAAGGGACGCTTGAAAACAAAAAGTGAATGTTTTTTTAGTTGATTTCTGCTCTAAACCTCAAAAATGTGATTAACCTTTCTAATGCTCCTGCCTGATTTTCAGGCTGTTGAGGCAGCCAGGCACCTTGTTTTCCTCAGTTTTGTATTTAATAAGGTTGTGTATATCTGTTAGAAGTCTCGATTCAGTCAGACTTGAACATATGGCGAAGTAAAGTCAATGAGACTATTTGCAAGCTTACAGTTAAGTGTGTGGATGGGAACTTTGCTGAGTCAGGGCTATATTGACTCACAAGACAAACTGGCACATAGACTGATATTTAGTTTTTAGAGGCAAAAAATAATTGCCTGCTTCTTCCTGCCTTTTTCTTTCTTTTTTTATTTTTTCTTTTAATACATCTCTTTTATTGGTAATATGCAAAACTATAAACATGAATACTCACACACACAAAACAGAGATCAAATTCTGTCAAGAAATCCAAGAAGGGAATAAAACCAAGGGACTTTTAGATAAAACTCTACTGGACTGCCATCAGCTTCCTCTGAAAGTTAACTTTCCATATCATGCCTTCCAGAGTGTGCCAGTGAAAAAGTCCATATCTTATAATATATGTAACAAGAGTTTTTTTAAAGCTTACACAATGTGTGCAAACTGAATCAGTGTAGTGTGGCTGATTGGACATGAACCAACAGTCACTTGTTGTTTTCATAACCCACACTGGAATTAGGCACTCATACTGCAGATGCAAATATTTATTCTCAAAGACATATGGAGACGTGAAAAAGTGAATGAAAACAAAGTGAGAGAAGCAAAGAATAAACAGTCAGTCAACTTTGAAGTGAGCATGTCAGGATTAAAATGTTAGCTCAGCTAAATTAAAGATAATAGGAATGGGGGAAAGTGATAGCAGAGTAGAGAGTTGAGCCTAGGAGCAGCACTGCTGTCAGAGAGGAGGGTCTGCAGGAGACCAAAGTAGATTTTGAAGTATGGACCTGAAATTGTGACAAGAAGGGGTGCTAACTATATAGTTCTTAAGTCTGTCCAAGACTGTAGAATGAAGGAAAGGCTGTGGAGGGAAGGTTGTGTGCTCCTTCCCAGTGCAGAATCACCTGTGGAGGTCAGGTCTTTGGTCAGACCAAGGAGTTTGCTGCCCAGCACTTTGTGTATTCCATCCAAACACCTGTTTCCAAGCCTGTAAGCACGTTTCAGAAGGGTTGTGTGCACCTGATGGATGGAGAAGGAGGGGTTTTGCACTTGGGGCAATGGAGACTTTGAAGAGGACCAAAGGCATAGCTGGAGAATTGTTCATGAGTTGGAGAAACCTTTGGTGGGACCGTGTGACTGGACAACAAAAACTGTGGTGATTCACAATGGCAAAGCCCACTTCTCACACCTGTCTGTTGAACACTGTGATCTTTGTGTTTTGGATGACATTACACTACTGAGCCACTCTGTACATTGGGTCTGACAGAGCCATGCCAGGCCACTGCTGTTCCTCTTGACAGAAAAACGTGTGCATGATAGAAGCACGGCATTGGAGAAAGGGCTGTGTTCCTCCTGCTCTGGCTCCTGTCACCACTTTCATCTCCTGTTCTCAGCTCTTGGCTGGACTGGGAAGCCTCACCCACTGAGGCCACAGGGGAGAAAACTGTCACACCCAAGGATATTACAGCAGGAAGTTGCAGTTGACTCATTTTATTTTCTGTGGGTTTTTTTAAAGTATGTGTTTGTGTGTTGGAGCATGGCAGAAGGCAGGAAAACTACTCTTAAAATCTTCTATCAACAAGCAGTCACATTTTAAGTTTTCATGGCCAGTCTCATTGGTTAACAAACTGAACAAGAGCTCCCACTGTGATCTGCTAGCTGAGAGCGTGGATGTGAGCCAAGGAGGTGTAAACAGCAGGATGTCATGCAGGGGTGGGGGCACGGTGTATTCCCCCCCTGCCCTCCCATACAGCAGGAGCAGGATTGTTTGCAGAATACTGTGCCCCATGCTAGTGCCAGACTTAAAAGGAAAAAGAAATAAAAATAGAGAAGATGAAAACTGGTGAGATTTTAGAAAAGATAATTTTAAGAACTAAAGGGATTTTTGGAACAAACATCTGCGATTACAGGTATGGAAAATATACTCTGGCATAAGGATCTTGTGGAAGCAGCCCCTTTAGCCTGAAAAAGATTTGAAGCTGAGCTGAGAGCAGCCTTTGAACATCCCTAGAGAGGGTGGGAGTATCTGACACCAGTGAATTGCTAACCCTGTAGAAGAAGCAAGAGCTCGTGTACATGGTTGGACTGCCAGCCAAAGCTTTTGAGGGGGATTCATAGCTTTAAGAAGCAAAGGTAGTTAATTGTTGGAGTGATTTACCAAGGGTTGTATCTTTAATTAAAAAATGATTTGGCTTCAGAAATATACTGTTTAGCTCAGATAGGAATTAACCTACTGTTTTGTAGGAATGTGACCCATATAATCAGAGCAGCTTCTATGACCGTAAAATCTCTTGAACTATTATTTTTTTAAATCAACTCAGGCTATCATTCCTCAAATATTTTAGTTGCTAACCCAATCACATCACCATCTTCAGGGAATTATTCATAATTATGGAGCAGAGTCTCCTCTCAAGAGGAAAAAGGTAGAGGCAGTGCTTTCTTTCCATTGTTTAAATAAGTCAAAGCTCTGGAAGAGGAGAACGCATAAGAAATAGCAGCAGTGTTCAGTGAGGCCAATCTAAGGAGCCATGGCACAGCAGCAGCTTTGGGGAAACAAAAATTAAATTCAGGGGAGATCTAGGTTAGTAATGCTTGTTTCAAAGGAAGGACTGCAAAAACCCTTATTTCCCTGACCAAAATGTACATTGCATGTTCTGACTTAAAAACAAAAAAAGGAAGACAACAATACAAAACAAAACAAGTCAAAGCAAACTAAACCAAACCAAATTTATTCATGCTTTATGTAGAACAGAGGCTCTAGAAAAAGATGAGAGATATCATGTGACAGTTATGGCAAAAATAATACACTTTATAGTTATGAACTCAAAACAAAGTAATTTATGTCATAGAAAATAGAGTTCAATTTGAGCTATTTCTGAAGTGGATATAAGTAATGAAAAAAATGTCAGCCTATGAATTCTGCATTTGCAGTTAGAGAGTAGGCAATGGCATAATGTGAATATGTGAATAATAAGATACTACAGACACTTGTGGAAACGGGGAAAAGCTGAAAGGTGTTTTTCGATGTGATTCTGAATTTGACTGACTTTTAAACAACATTCACAAAGCCTAATATTAAGCATAGCGTGCTTAATATTTCATGTCTATTGCCGAGTTTTACACTGGGATTAATATTAACAATAATACACATTTGAATTGGAGGAAATGAAACAAACTATGCGAAGATCACATCTACTCAGCACTCACTCGTGTTATGATTATTCAATGCAGCCTCCTGTACTCAGATCCCTGTTCACTATTCCCCAACTAGTACATATTTTCTGTTGGAGCAAATAAAAATCTTTCAGGAAAAACCAAGTCAAAACATCCCCTCCTCCACCTCAACTCTTTGTGAGGTAAAGGTGATGGTGATTCAACCCATTCCTTCTGCAATACACGGTCTCCACATTACTCTGCTGCAATGCATTTCAAAGCAACACTAATTTACTGAGTGGGTCACGTAGCTTATTGATGCTGCAAGTTGCACTCACACAGTTACTCATTTTGGTATCAGTGAGATTCCTTGAATGTATAATATCTACTCAGTGGGACTGAGGCTTCCAAAATGGGACTTGAAGAATATAAATGGCTCGTGCCCTACAGCAATAGCCGTCGTGCCCTGGTGTGGATTTGCAAAGTGTGACAGAGACTTCAAATGAGTGACACAAAAAAATTAATTATGCAGACAACTGAAATTGCTGAGGATTCCTTCCTTTAGGGGAAAAATTCTTTCTGGTACCATAGGCTCATGATTATTTATTTCTGCTCATAATTTTCCATTACAAAAGTGTGGAGACACAAATCTGTGTCAAAGGGAGATGGTTTTTGAATTAAAATTGGGAGCATCCTCAGGAGGCAGGGGGATATGTGCTTAAAATATGACTTGAGGGACAAAGAAGAGACTGCTTGGGGAAACAAGGCTAGTCCCTTAGAAGGGGGGTAACAATGAAGAGACTGGAAATGTTTAAAGAGAAGTGCAAAAGTGAGCTGCCCCATGTTCAGCTTCCCCAGTCACTCACTCTGGGAAAGCTGCATGTAACCCTTTCTATTTTCAAAGCTTCCCTTCCTGTAGAAAGCAGGCACTGGGATAGGACTGACAGTGTCTGGTCAGGTTTTGGCTCCTACCCAAAGCAGGGTGCAGGAGCAGAGTGCACACCTTGAGCAGGGCTTTGAGCCCCATCGAAGCCTGGGGATTGACCTTCCCCATCCCTGGAGGAAGAGGCAGCAGTCAAATTCTTGCCATAAGTGAATGACTCCAGAATGGTCTGCAAACTGCCACGTGCCAAAGCATTCCCATGTCCACGTCAAAGATGCATATATGCACAATGAAGAGAGGCACCTCACATGAACATTGCATTATACATATGTACAAACTTAACTAGCTCAGGTAGCGTTTAAACCAAGAATCCAAAAGATGCTATCAAGAAGGTTTTAATATTTCAAGAGCTAGGGAGATGAGAACATGCAGGAGCAGTGAGGCTATTTATGAATTCAGTGGTAGTATGAGTGTTATATAATTCCTGAATAGGAATATAAAATAGCACTAATTCTTTGATTTACATTCCATTTTGTCTGAAACAGAAACAGCTTGCTTGTAGTTTGTTCATGTTGTGAACTGATGGAGAAGCAGATAGTTTTAGCCTACCTGAATATATTATAAAGTTTATTCATGTCCATGAGACTATTTTGAAGAAGTGGCAATACCTCTTCTGATTTCAGAAAGATCAGTCTAGCTTAGCAAGAGTTGCTTTCTTTTTATCTTCCTTTAAAGATATAAACCCTAGATTTTGTCTGATTCATTGAAGAAAAAAATAAAAATGCTTCTCATTCTGAGGTTCAATTCCCTTCATGCTTTGCTGGGTTAATTTGTGCAAAACCAGAAGAAAACCAGATGACATTGGGTTTTGAGGGTGATTCAAAGCCTGAAGCAGGAGCTGAAAGAGAAGTGCTGGAGAGCCATCACACACATCAGCTCTCAGCTTTGTGCTTAACATCCAGATACCAGCATCAGATTTAGACACCTGCCCTTAAAGAACATGCTTTGGCTGTAAATATTCCCTTGAGAAAGAGAGGTAGGGCTGATGCTTCACAGCTTTGATCTTTTCTGGGTGAGCAGAAGAAGACAGCTCGACCCTGTGCCTGGGCCCTTTGCTGATGGGTGCTCAGCAGCAACACACATCCACATCCACATCCACATCCACATCCACATCCACATCTACATCTACATCCACATCCACATCTACATCTACATCTACATCCACATCCACATCTACATCTACATCTACATCCACATCTACATCTACATCTACATCTACAATGTCCAGGCCTGAGTGACCAAAACACACATAGTCAAACTTTCAAGACTTCACTGAGTAAAAAACAAACATAAAAAAGATTTTTTTTGTATACAAATATAAGAAATACTATTTTTTAGAAAAAATTGTTCCAGGATTGATAAGTCTCTGTCAGGCTGTCCTGCTAGGAATTTGGAGAACTGAACTGGAGGGAAGTGAGACCTTCCATAGACAATTTAGTGGTGCAAACTTTTAATTGTTATTATTCACAATGATATTGTGTTGGTATTAAGCATGCACTACATAAGATTGCCTCCATCCCCTGGGAAATGGTGATGTCAAGAGGCAGAATAATCACAGAGCTTGAGAGGAGACGCAGGCAGGGAGGATGACATGAGTGGCACAAGGCTACACAGCAGGTCAGCAGCAGAGGAGCACAGATTTCCGGTCCCTGACCTGGACTGTGCTTCCTCCCCATCTCTCAGCTTTGCACCAAGAGGCTTTCCACCCCTAGTGTTAAGTCTTAAAATAAACAACGTGATAGCATCCCATATGTGGTCCCTGAATTAGTGCATAATGGAAACCAGTTTTACAATCTCTTACATTGTTTCCCTGCTGTTGCTGTCACTTTTCAGCAAGATACCCCAGACAGCAGTCTGGCTCAGCAATGACAATTTCAATTAAAAACATTTGTTTTCACATCCTTTTAACAGTTTCCACATGGTGAGAAGTGCCTCCTCTCCCCATGTGCATTTGGAGCATAGGACAGTGAGCAAAGCATGTATGTTTCTCTCTGTATGGAAACCTTAATTCCATCGTGGCTTCATTTGGCATCATGCTGTAGCAGAGCCAGGGTGTTGCACTGTTGTGGATCTCACAGTGCTTATGGGAGTTTATTTTCTCTAATCAAATATTCTCTGTTTAGCCTTTTTTCCAACCCAGAAACAAAAGCAACTCTCATACAAAAAGGGAACTCTTGCATAAGGGAGTAAGCTTGTTTGCTATGATATCCAGCCTCTAAATATGCTGTTACTAGTTTGCAGATTACATTTCTGCAACATCTGGGGTTAAATACACTTTATGTTGGTGTACCCAGATTTAAATAAGTTGTAGCATTTTATAATTTAATGTCCTGACACTGCAAAGTAAACACATTTTCCCCCAGCTATTTAAGAGAGTTTTTCACATCAGTATGCTAGGTTTAGGGAAACATTTCTGATGTGCAGCAGATATGCACATTTTTTTAAGGAAAATGATGGGGTTTGCCCATTAACAACATAATCCTCTTCCTCCAAAGAGCCTATTTCTCTGTCAGTACCCAAGTTCACTGTGTTTCACTGAAGTCACAGCAATCAGCAAGTAGTCAAGGGATCAGGACCTGCCCTGCATTTGAAAATGATATGTAGATATGTTCATGTTTGATGTGAGAGGCAGGCATGAATAAAACCATCCTGGCATTTTTGACCTTGGAGGAAACAATGCTCACTAGCAGTGATTAAAACCTATCCTGGGGTGAGACAGCAACCTGATCTCTTCCCTTTGCAGGATTGCTTGATACTTTTTTATTATACCTCAGCTCTCTAAATACCTCCCTACTTAATCTGAAAGCTCCTCTGCTGTTTATTATTAATTGTCTGTGAACAGTCTCCTTGAAATAACTGTTATTTGGGAGATGGGTACCTACATTTTTTCCTAAACCTGCGTAGCAGGTACTTGCTTAAAATCCTGCAGAATGACAAAAAGCTGGGTACATTCACACTCCATCTGCATCACAACATCTCTCACCCTGTATGCAGAGGTCTAGCAACTGCAGCACTCATCCAGAGTGGGAGAAACCCAAAAGGAATGATCAAAGGGCCAAGGCAAGCTCAGCTGAGGGGCTGCTCCTCTCCAGCCATCACTGGGACAGACAAGAATCCTGTGAGGTGATGACTTACTGCTGACATTGCCCTGGTTCCTTATATAACTCTGTGTCTCCTGCATTTCTGTCTGGAAAATGGCCAACTGTTGCTCAGATCATCCCAGGGTAGCACTAGGGGCTGTTTTTTCTCAGGAGGGGCACATCCATGACCTGACAGAGAAACTCAATATTCCTCTTGTTTTCTTGTACTCTCAATGGAAGCATTAAATATTTACCAGAAATGCATTTCAAGTGCTTCATTTCCTTACCTGAGAAATGCATGAAAGGTGCTTTCCAAGTGTTCTGGCAGCTAGGTTGGGTAGAAAGACCATCCCCTCTCACTGAGCACCAGGAAATTCAGCTACTTCTGAGACATACTTAAGTCAGGCACCAAAACCAAGCAGACTGTGGAAAATCATGTTCTTTCTCTCTATTGCATCAACAAAGAGCACAGTTGAGTTGCCTTTCTGTGTGAGTTCAGCAACTGATGTGGGACTGGAGTCAAGGACCACCTGAGTAAAATGCAGAGACCATATTATTCCATAAGAATCCAGGTTTTTTGTATTCAAGTGAAAATAGCCTGAATATGGAGAAAGTGATGGGGAGAGATGGTGAGACCAGTATAATTGAAAATGGACACTTATGTTTAGATTTTACAGTCATATTACCAGACTGCCTTCCCTTTTCAGGAGGACACTGAGCCCTGGGCAAAGAGAGTAGCTTGGAAAGGGCAAAAATAGGTGATGGGAATGGGATGAGCAAGTAGGATATAAAAGATGGCAAAGATTGGCTGTACTTCAAGGAGTAACGAAGAACGGAACCCTTATGGCAAAAAGTCGTAAATGGAAAAAAAGACAAGACATGAAGAGTTTTCTTTAAAAGACAGCTCTAGACAACCAGAAAAGTGAATGCAGCAAGCCAAGAAAGGCAAATAGACTCTTGTTTTATATGAAATTTAAAATAGTGATTTAAAACATTTTAGAAAAATCACCCTACAAATTGTCTTATAAACTTCAACAAATACAGTGGGGGTCTGCTGATCTCCATGGGACAACCATCCTGAGGAAGTGCTGTTGAATCCTGAGGGAGACCAGATTTTGTAGCATATGCAAAAGTAAAGGATATTTCCTCAATCAGGACATCTAAATTAAGTAAAGAATAAGTTTATTTTTTGTACTATTTTTGAAGTCCAGTAAATAGTTCTGGAGTTTTCACGCCCAAATACATACATATCCTATAGGCACGAGGTATTGCTGATTATGTGGGTATTTCTTCATATTTCTCTCTTTCTTCCACTGCCAAATGAACATCTTAAAGTAATACATATATTACAGAAAATGCTATTTTATAGAACTCACTCTAAAAGTTGGTCCCCCAAAACAAAGAATAAACAAAATTATCCTTTTGACCAGCTAAATAATATAATCTGGATTCATTAGTACAGATTAAGGTAAAAGTGGGACTATATGTATGACTGAAGTTTTAGTTCATGTGGACAGTGTAAGGCACAGTTGTGCAAGACTTGAGGCTGATTTGACTTTTCATTGACTTCACTGGCTCCTTGAGAATATCCATCAATCAATAATTGAATAGATTAAAACAAGAGGTCTCTAGAAAGCAAATATTAGAAAATTGTTCCAGTGTATTGACAATATAGCAATTTAATCTTGGCATGAGAACAAATATATCTACCAACTGTCTGAGTAAATAAATTTGTTTGTTAGAATCGTTAGTTTAACAGAGCTGGGGTCATATCCTTGGACAGATAAGGAGATAAGGTGTGGACTAAGCCAGCTGTCTCACTTAATAGTTAAGAGGGAGACTGAGGTAGATGGTTCCAGGGTTCACCTCAGGTAAGTCAGATACTTAAAATACCTGAGGTAAACTAAAGGACCTGGCCATTGAAAGTGCCTGTTCCTTTCACTGTTAGATGGTTATCCTAGTCTGAATATGTAATCAGCAGGCAATTAGAGTTAAATAATGATCTTCATCACTGGTCATTGTTTCTACACGAAGTTCAAAAGGTAGAGGAGTCATACCACGATTAGGAGACCACAGCACCTGCTTAACTGGGCAGCAGAAATTATGGAAAACGTGTATGAAGTGACAACTTCAAATGTCCAACAGGCATCAAAACTCCTTTTCTTCACTGGCCACTGGAGGAACTGACATTGGTAGTCCTGGATGCCTATTGATCTGAATCATTCATTGGTCTCTTGAGCTCAGATATGTTTGCCAGTTGCCAGGATCATTAATTTAAGTAGTTTGAAAATGGCCCCTAGGTATTCATAACCAACAGTTTTCAGATGCCAAATGATTGTTTATATGAATGACATCTCTCCTAATCATCACGGAAATACCCTGTGTTTGTTCAAAAAAATCTGGATTGAGGAAGGACCTGGAAAGGAGATGCTACTCTGTACAAGATTGAGATCTCATTTTTTTCTGGTAAATGAGGAACTCCCAGAACTCAATTTGGTAGCCCATAAAATTCTGATCAATTTAAATTCTCTGTTAGAGACCCATGTAGTTATCTTTGAGTGTTGATCAGCTTTTGCAGTAGAGAAGATAATTCTCTGGAGAGTGGTGATGGTAGACAATGAGGCTTTTCCAGGCTGTTCATACTTACTTCCTTTTTTGTGTTATCCAAGAGTGTGTTATCCTGTTAGCACTGCAGAACCAAAGAAAGCCTGTGAAGGGGCATTCGTGTCCCCCGGGGCATGCCATCCTTGACAGAATGATTAATTAATTTCTAGTATCACCTGCTGTGCTTGGGAATGTTTATCTTGCTACAGCTGCACAAGTTAGAGGGAGGCTGGCTTGTCTGGCAGGTTCTGAGCAGAATTTAAACAGTGATCAAAATCAACATTACCTCTTTCTGTATTGACAGAGAAATGGGGAAAACAATGCTAGAGCTGCTCTCAGCAAGGGCAGGAAAGGGGACAACTGTGAATGTACTCTAGATCCATAAGAAACTAGACTTACCTTCATAGTGTCCCACAGAACTGATGATTTTCCCTTGGTTTCAAGAGTGATTCAGGCTGTGAAAGCCAGAAAATAACACACTCTGAGATCTTTTATGACGATTGCCTCCTTACCACTCTCTGGTACATAATGGTACTTGCTGCTCATTTTCCCTTTGTAGTTTGATTTGTGGGGGTTTTAAAATGTCAAAACACAGTTTACCCACTTTTTATATACTCATAAATCCAAATAAATAATAAAATAAAAATAGGGCCATTTATTCAGTCACTTTTTGGTGTATAACCTCATTTTAAAAATACAGGCTTAGCTGCAGGGTAAGCAATCTTTCAGCATTATGTTTCCAATCTGTCAATCTGATCAGAGCTTAAAGGACTCTCATTCTGTCTTTTCCATAGAAACAAAACACTTACTCAACAGTAAATATAGCTTAAGCTGCCTAACAGACAATATGCATCTCTACTTCTCCATTGTCATTATTGTGGAAAATTGGCCAGTTGTCAGCTGAATGGACCTTGATACCAGGCACTTTGAAGGTCATCGAATGGCTCAGTACAGAGGATTTGGCAGCACAAACATTGACAGAGTCTGGAGAAAATATGTGTCAGGCATGAATCTCATTCCACTTCTGTGATCATGAAAGTCATCACATATTTGCATCTATGTATATAAC
This sequence comes from Notiomystis cincta, assembly GCA_013398075.1. NCBI lineage: Eukaryota > Metazoa > Chordata > Aves > Passeriformes > Notiomystidae > Notiomystis > Notiomystis cincta. The sequence continues at coordinate 11,877 of VZRX01005596.1, read as the reverse complement.
CTAAAGGTTATAGGTCCTGAGTTATGATTTAGGCCTCATCTCTTCTTTACAAGACCCATTTTCAATGCTGAAGTAGATCAATAAATTTAAACTTCCTCACTTTATCTTTAAGGCTAAGGCAGCTCTGTCCTGTTCTACTTTTTGGACTTCATAACACTGGTCTCAAAGCTGCTTCTGTATTTCAACAGTGCTGAAATAAAGAACTCCAGTGGTCCTATACTACAGAAATAAAGAACACCAGTGCTGAAATAAAGAACTACAGTGCCATATTCACTCTTTTTTCACTATCACAGTTTTCTATAACAAATCTCTAAGAGGGAAAACTTCTTGGCTCCAGTTCCTTGAACACCATGGTAGTAAAATTAATGTCAGGTTGCAAGGTCTTAAGTTGTCATGATTAGAAATGCATTATAGGTGATCTGTAGTAAGTAGAGCTCTATGAGGCAGCAGACTACTGAGCTGCTCACTGACCAAAAGAAAATCTAATTTCTTAAATCACAGTAGCTGAAACAAACCTAAAAATCTGCAAATATTCCAGCTGCCTAATTTAATTTGTTCCAGTGTTTAAATCTTCTTTTGTTTTGTTTAGTTTTTATCAGGAATCAGAAAACTTCAATTCCTTTTGAAGGCTAAAACTGCATACAGAAGATGTTTCAGCAGAAAGGCCCAGACCCATTATTTGCCCTGGTAGATCTAAGTCAGAAGCCTGTAGAAATAAATATCCCAGCAGTATTCCTAAGAGTAAAGAAATTGTAGAATTTATTTATTTTTCTGTGTTTGGTATAAGCAATTCATCTGTTATTTCTGGGTGGTCATGAAGTTTATACTGAAAAGATTATTCTATAACTCCAAAACAAAGCCAAACCACAAATATTTAAACAACTAAGAAGATTTTATAGTGAGAGCCACTGAAAAAACTCTGTTTTGAAAAGTCTGTCAATGAAGGGGACAAATGAAATTTTTGAAAATTCCTTCAGGAAAGGTTTAAACAAAGTCCATGGGAAACTCTCTACCATCTGATTCACACAAGGTAACATTTGTAAATGTTAAAAATATTGATTGTAGTTGTAGGAGTTTACAGTTTTATCTGAGCATATTTTTTCCTGAAATAATAAGGAGTGCTGGACATGAATGTATGAAATTAGCTGATGTTTCAATATAATTTTTTTGGCAAAGTGACCCTTTCTAATAATTGATATTTCTTCTTCCATACTTGACAGTGAAGCCTACCAGGCAGCACAATCCTACTGTCCTTACTTGTGTTGAGCAGTACTAAGTAGCACTGAGTACTTCTAAGTTGACAACAGCAGAAATTGGCTTAGAATCAGAAATGCATTTGAGCATTTAGGAGGACTCCATATCCCCCCTGTCTTAGGCACTCACTTTTACATGGGACAGGCTTCTGCTTGAAGGTGTCTTTTTTTCTTTTCTGACTATAAGGACGATTTAAATAATTTTGATTTCATTTGAAGCCTGCTGTTTACCAGTTCTAGATAGAAAAAACAAAACTGAAAGATAAAAATGGAAAATATAGAAATACATAGAAAAAATATTAGAGAAACACAAGACAGAAAAAAATGAATGAAATGTAAATGGTCTTTGTGGAAATAAAATTGTTAATTATACTTACATTTAAGAATGAGACCAAGAAAAAATAAATTAACTACAAAAAAAAAAAGCTATCTTTAAATTACAAGAATTTTACATTTAAGCAATCCACTGACCTCTCCTTTTATGACTTTCTTACATAAAGAAAAAGATAACAAATAAATGTTAACTATGGTCTTGGATTATATTTTGGGGATTTTATTTTTTTTTGACCCTGAGTCACTAATTGCACAGCAAAGGCAAACTGAGAGTAATCTGCAGCTGGATCTAACAGCATTGTTCCACAGTGGTATTTTTATGGTGACCAAAATGCCTTCCTGTGCTTTGGGATAAAATATTGGAACTATTCAACACCACCAGAGCATTCCAATTACCCATCAAGTTATGTTTTTTCCCTGATCCATTGAAATGCACTAACATAATCTCTATGACTGGCCCTTCAGTAGATGATGCACATAACCACTTACTTAGGGATGCAGTCATATTAAATATTTGCATAGCCTCTTGGTCTTGTCTTTGTACAAAAGTGCCCTGGTTCTGCATGTGCAATATGGTTTAGCAAGATAACAAGGAAAACATAATTTCACCACATCCTGTCCCATTAGCTACCTCCACCTTCCATGAATCTAAAGAGCAATCTTTTCAAGAAATTCTGCAGAAGTAAAATAAAATCAAAATAGATGGTGGTCAAGCTACTACAGCCTCTTCACAAGAACTGTTTTTTGCAATGAATGAAAGATACAGAAATCATACTGGGCAAGAGAGAAGAATTCCATATGAATATATGAATGTTAGTTATTCAGACAGGGAAAAGCTTGTGTTTAACAACATGATGTAAAGAAAAACATCTGGGGACTTCTGATTCCTGAATAGTACACAGATTATGGCTAACTGTAAATAACCATGAACAAAGAATATCTCAGTAGCCAATATTTTTCTCTGCTGGTATCAAATGAAATTCATTTGGTATCAGCTGGAGTTTTTATAGTGCTAATGGAAGTTATTTTCAGTTATCACGTCAGCCCATAAGTATACAAAGGCAGCAATTTTGCTGGTAATCTGGAGATCAGTTTGTATGTAGGGGGTATACTTTAGACTGTTTCTGAAATGCAGGCTTTTATCTTAATAAATGTGGTGAATCATAAATAAAAAGGAAATGATAAAAAAAGAACATTCAGCTGGGGCTAAGGTTGGATTTGGAAGCATTTCATAGTTTGAATGTCTGAACTCTCAAACATGCTGTCCAGTAAGCCCTGTGCTCAATGGAGAACCAATGTACCTGAGAACTAAATATAACTGATTTTTTCTTTACAATAACTCCTCTGATATTCCTTTAACATATGACATGACATAAAATGTAGTTGAATTCTGTTGGGATGCACGACATACATAAAATTACAATTCTTTTTAATAAACTCATGAATTTTAGCACATAGCAAACTGCCAAAGGATTAAGTAATCCAATAAATAAGGAAGGCTTTAACTCTGTGTTTTTTATAGCTCTGCAAATCCTATCAGCAATGCCAGTCTTTAATTGTGGTATGTTGATTAGTATTTCAATACTCTTTGTTAAGAGGTAAATTAATTCTCCAAAATTGCACTTTTAGAAGAGCTTTCATATTTCACAGCTCTGTTACTCATTTTCTCTAATGACAAATTTAACAGTAGCTAGTTAAAATTTATCTAGTGTAATGCACACACAGTGCTTAGAAGTTACAGAATGTGTTGTTACAGCATGCATAGACAATTTGGCTGTGCAAGAGAGCAGGGCCAGGCTCTCAAGAGGCAATACAGCTGAATTTTCTTATATTGATTAAAATGTCAGTGGCTGTCAATGTTAATGGCCCTTAAAGATGAACTGAAATTTTCTAATGCCCATCAGCCATTACAGCTATGTGACATATGGATTGCTGTCCTACAGAGTGCTCCCTGGCATCCAGGTGCTCCAATTACCACACTGGGGCAACTATCAGGGTACACAACAGTTCCATCCAGGCTTGACCACTAAAACACATTCTCACTGAAAACAGAGTGAAGTATGAAAGTACATGACACACACCCAAGTTTAATTTTGTTTCATGGTTGGGTCTCAACTGGAGTTTCATCAGGCTTGGAAGTGGTCTCATGCCCCAACCTCTGGCTGCAGTCCTGTGATGCACTGCCTGCTTCTTCCCTATAGATTTGTGTAGGGAATATATTGTAATTCACCATATAACTGCAATATTCACCATATATGTGCAATATTTCTTCATTATGATACCTGCTATTAATGCCAATAATGCCAACAATTGGCTTTCCATAATTAAAATAAAGCATGATCAGCTACGAGATAAACAAAAACAACCAGCTGAACATGGAACATATTGCTATGGGCTTTTAACAGTGTTAAACTTCACCATTTACCACTTTTTTACCACTTCAGATAAAATTCGGATTATAAAAAAGGAAGGCCCTCTAATTTTGTAAAGAATGAAAATAAAATTTCAAAGTAATACAACAGTTCAAGGGTTTTCTTTATTCAGTGAAAAACACTCATTACTGTTTCAAGCTGAAATGCAGAAAACCAAAAAAACCCCAACTGGATAGTCCTAACCTGTCACAGATTATCAATCCTTTTGAGTTTGAATCCCAATAGTGAATCTGTTTTTATGTAGTCATTACAATGGTTCCAGGGACATAGTTTATGACCAGCATTAGATTCATAATTTTCTATTTAGGTAACAAAGCATTTTGATGCAACTTCTTGGTTATACTTCTTTAATGGTAACTTTCTTTGCCTGTGCAAATGGTTGAACAACAGCCCTCATTTTTTTGCTATTCTAGTAAAACAACAGAGTCATGAAACCTATCTGAACTGACAGACAAAGGCAAACTTTCAGCTGCTGTATGTAACTAAGGGGACAAGAACATTTCTCCCAGCACTACTGAGATTTGGATCTTCATTGCCTTTCCCTTCGAGCAATCAGTTCCACTTTAGCAAAGAGAGTTCCAAGGCTGTTAAAAACCCAGCATCACCATGACATCCATACTCACTTTGCATTCATGACTGTAAGGCTGCACAGAATTAGGATTCTTCTGGTGAGTACAAGTGCTCTCATTTCACACTAAGGACCGAGGGGGTGAAGATCAATGTCTGCACTGATATTAAAGTAAAGCCACTGAAGTGACATCCTGAACTGCATTAAATACCAAGTTCCTTGGCTAGAGGATTGGCTATTCTATTCTATTCTATTCTATTCTATTCTATTCTATTCTATTCTATTCTATTCTATTCTATTCTATTCTATTCTATTCTATTCTATTCTATTCCACTCCATTCCATTCCATTCCATTCTATTCCACTCTCCTGTGGTGTGCTGTGCTCTCCTGTCCTGTCCTAGTCTTTACAATCTTCTCACTAAGAAAAGAAGTCCAGCAATTTTTCTGAAGTTTATTAAGCAGCATACTTAACATCTCTCATACTGAGATTACTTTTTCTTGCATTTTTTTCTCTGGGAAAAAGATAACATGTACAGTGGTGTGTTTATGTTGGGTGGGACGCACTTGGAGACTTTCTTCTGCTTTGCAAGTCAGCCTCTATTTGCTCTAAAGAGAGATCCAAGATGCAGCAGGTGCTGAGTTCTGTGACAGTCCCTATCTTCTGTGTTAGTTCAGTCTGTGTGGTCCTGCATCCTCCAGTCCCTTGAGTAAGCTGCTTGTCTGAAACAGGAAAGCTATACACTTATAATAGAAAAGTGCATTATGCCAGCAGAACAGAATTGTCAGCTATGTAGTCAGCCTGCAGAAGGCTTAAAGAGAGGAAGCTTTAAAGAAGTGCAAGAACTTGAGCCTCATATGATATTTTCTAGAAAGGCAAACAAAGCAGAAAAATGGTTTTGTATGCTCCCAGGATGCTGTATTGCTGAAGATTACTGCTGGATATTCTGTCCTAGTTGAAGTCTAGGTTATTTCATTGCTTTTGTCCATATGGAAGTAATAAAGGCATTTATAGGAAAGGAAAGATCAATAGGCAAATGAGAGGATGCAGTCTCATAACCACACAGAACTAACTTGACTTCTTAGGAGTACTGCTACAAAAGAGCTTAGTGTCAGTAAAGAAAACAGTGTGGGAACTTGAATTTACCTTTCTGGATGTGAACCCCCATCTCTGTAAACCTTTCAGAATATTCTCCTTTACTTTTCTACCAAATTAATTGTTTAGCTAGTAGTTCTAAGTAAATGATAAATATGAAAAGGGTAAAAGTAAATATGGGGAGAGATTGAAAAGAGAGGTGGAGTCTCCTTTTGCTATGCTTCAGGACAGATTTAAACTGATTTACCAAACTTCTTGAGCCTTACTTTGAGAAGGCATCACCATAGCTCATCCTACAGCCAAATGCTGCAGAGAGATCCCAGCAGATGGGAACAGCATTGAAAGCAGCTGATCAGTCATAGGCAGTACAGTGGCTGTTCCCATTCTGCCTTGTAGCCTACATCCACAACTCTCTGCTTTCAGGTGATAACTTAAGCTGAGTGTGTAGTTAGCCTTTGCCCCATTTCAGTTTCTGCTTGCTTAGTCTGGAGAGGCTGGATGTTGGGCTGACAGCAGGATGAATCAATACCAACTTCTTCAAGGATCAGCAGGCAATTTGATGTGACAAAGATGAGGTTCCTTTGCAGAATGAGCATTTTGGTCTGGCACAGCCTAGGCTGGTCGTGGCTCTCTTCCAGCAGCCAAGAGGCAGCTCATGGCTGCTCAGTGAGGCTTCTGTCTCAGCCTGAGGCTGCTTTGTGAGGGAATGTGCTGAGCCCCGGCAAAGAAAGCAGGCGGGGAGCTGTGGTGCTGTGCCTGATGGATTCTCAGTAAGAAAAATTGACTCATCAAATGTTGTCTTCACATGAATCCTCCATGTAGGAATTTACTGTAGTTACCTTGGGGCTCTTCTGTGGTCATAATTGGTTAAAAGAAGCAGGTGGTGAACAAGAGTAGGAGTGGACAGTCACATTATCCTCAATTATAACAATAACCATGTCTTTTAAGACTTTGCTCCAAATATTGCTAGACCACGTACAATGCAATACCATGCTGAAAAACAGAATTTCAAATAGTCAGTGGGCTCAGGCTATCTTTCAAAGAAAGCTGCATTTAGAGGTATGCATTTACATTCTGTGAAATTGTACTTGACACAGAATTTCTAATAAATGCGCAAATGATTGAGACATGATTGAAAAGATCCCTCTTGTCTCCAGTTTTTCTTATGATAACTGACCTGAATTTCTTTTAAGTCAACAGGAAGGTTGCTGTGATGCCACTGAGTATCCTTTAAATCCTACTTGTCAATTCCACTGAGATTACTTGCATATATTAAGGCTGAGTAGGTATTTGGAGATTTGAGATGATGTTTATCAATATAAAACTGCAGTAATACCTGGAAGCCTAAAAAAATTATGATTCTTTTGTAATGACAAAGAAAAGGACTAATTTTTTATAGGTGAGGCAAAGTTTGCAGTGCTCAAATTAGAACCCAAAGCTGTAGTTGAGACACTGAACATGCTCCAAAACTATTAAAATAAGCAGAGTAAACCAGTAAGTCATGAATATTGTAATTACATCTAGATTAACAATAAAATTTAAATATTTATAGTGTTATTATGCTGAAAAAACGGTTTGAATTATTAGGAAATCACCTTCTTTTTCTAAATAAAAAGGGCTCCTGCCTCCATCCAGTTCTGCATTCAAAACCACAAGATTTAAATAATAAGAGAGGGGAAAAGAATCCTTTTTTAACGAATGTTTTCTGCGCTTTGCAGTAGACATCTGTCATGGTTGAGTATTGCTAATAGTGAGAAAGGTACAACCACCACACCCAGATGCCAGAATTCTATAAACACTGCCTGCTGAAAGCTTGGGAAGAACATGCATTTATCAGGTTTCCAAAATGAAATTTGGGCTTCCTGTCCTGTTCTATCTCCCAGTGTAGAAGTTCAAACTAATTTTCTGTTATCTTATTTAGTTATTGTTTTATATTATCTGTGTCACCAGACTTTCTTATCTTCTAGATTAGCTAAGTTTTCTTTAATTTATACTTTATCTGATGTTTGCAGAGTGTTTTCTTATTAACAGTGTGAAAAGTGTTAAGTTTCACTGATTTTCAGAGCTGGCTTCTTACTTCTTTTCATTTCCTTAATAAAGAGACCATTGCATTCCTAGTGTTGAGAAAACTGCCTTTTCTTAATGCACAAGTCATGCCCTTTTCCATTCTAGAAGTTTCTTAAGAAAATACCAAAAAAAATCAAAATACAGCATGATAAAATAATGATACTCAGCATCATTATATCATGAGGACAGCTTGGAAAGGATATCTTGCCTCTGTGACTGGGCTAGTATCTGGAATGTCTTTCCAATGGAGGTCAACAGAGGTATATCAGGCTCCCCATATTTCAGGTTTTTTTATTTGACTCAGCATTGGCTGTCCTGACAGGAAAATGCAGAGAACATTCAAACTCAGTTTAGGGTTTTTTTCACATTTCATCCTTTATAAAAGGAAGAAAGAAACAACTGACACATGAATAAAATGCTCTGACATTTAAGTATTTAGTACAGAGGAAACAAATTCTATTATCTTTTCTTTGAAGTTCATTTTTGGCATTTTGGAGCAAATGACTTCTTCACCCTAAAATGTCCTAATTGGAATATCTCTTTATGGACTATTTCAGAAGGAAATCCACTATAGCTCCGTTAAAACCAAAGTAAACCAATACATTGCTCATGTTGTTTCATCTGTTGGTTGTCACAGCATTTCTTTATTGAATTAATGCAACCAACATCCTCTCTAGAACTGATCTGGTAATAAAAACTTCTTGATAACACTAGACACACTGAGGACTAAGATTTCTAATATATAGGCACAAAATCTTAGCAGTGGTTTTTGTTTTCACCTCCCCTTCATGTTAGAAGCTGAACTGAAGAACTGTTGAACGGATTCTTCTTATCTCTTTTTGTCTTCTTTTCAAAAATGACACATTTAAAATAAATATTCTGTGAGCATGCTGAGTCTGTAAAGAGAAAGAGGCAGCTCCAGCAGATGACTTTTCTTGTTCTCAGGTAATTGTCAGGTAGGTAGGATGGGGTGCCATGGAAAGGAATCTCTTTCTGTCCTTTGCCAGATGGGTTTGTGAGGAAGCACTTGCACCATCTTAGCTGAACCTTTCACATGCACAAAAAAAAAGCCAGACACAGGTTTCAGCATAGGATATCTTGCTGGAGTTATTGCTTCTGCCAGATCTCAACAATGGCAAAAGTACCTGCATTTGAAATGTCTGTAAATGTTTTATTTGACCTGCTGTGTTCACAGCCAGGTACAGAACAAGTAAAAGGAATAAGAAAAAGAACACTTGACATGAACATTATAAATATGTTGTGAATAGTTGAATATTTTTTATCAATGTCATTTTGGTGTTTTCTCCAAGTGAGAGGTTCAGAAATCACAGAGTATAGGGGAGAAATGGACAAAAATTAGTTGGCAATGCTCTGATGCATATCTATCATATTTTGTGAAACAAAAGGAGATCTGTGGCTACCCCCCAGGCTGCTATTCCAGCCAGTGCCACTAACTCCAGACCTTTTCTGACAGCTGCAAAGGTGTATTTGATGATGGTGTATACCTAGGTTTTTATTCTGTGCTCTCAGGTGCCAAGAAGATATGTGGTCATCTCAGGGAAATCAATGCAGTCTTCAAGATTATATTTCATAAGAGACACTAACCTATTGATCATGACTTCAGTTTTAATCAATTTTTATAAAGGTTTTAGTTCACATTTAAGGAACTTGTATGGAGGCAGAAAACTTACTGGAGATTTAGAGAGTTATATGATCATGCAGTAAAAACGTCAAAATATTAGTAATAAAAAAATTGATCTTATCTTCTGTTAATATAGGTTGTATTTTTCAGAGAATAGCTGATTTTAAGGGACTCAGTGCTCAGTCTTCACTACTGTCTTCTGAGACAGGATAAATGGGAAATAGTCACTTCCTATATTGGATAGTTACTAGAGACACCTCATGGGTCTTCAAGTTCATTAATTTCACTGAAATCTCTTCTGAAATTCAAAGAGTAGCAATGATCTAAAAAGCTGAACTTACTTTTGCATTTGGAGACAGAACACATTCTGTGATTTATTCACTGAGTGCTTTATAAATGTAATTACAGAACAGTACACATCACCTGTCTTCAGTCATTGTTCCCAGTCATGAAAAAGGCATTGTTTACTCCACTAATGTGAAGAGTAAGCTTGAGACAAAAGTCCAACTCACATCAAGAGAATGATAAAATAGAGATCGTTTGCACAGAGGAGAACTGATATTTAAGGCAGAGTTGGAGGGGTCGGGCAAGAGCTGTACAGAAAAAGATTTTAAGTCCTATTTTTTTTCTTTTGCTTTTTGCATCACACAGAGAAAGTGAACTCTTTCCACTGGCTTGGGCACCCCACACCTGCATCTATTTTAACTCACATAAAAGTCAACAATATTTTCTTGTTTTGATCTTGCACACTGAAAATAAACACATGCAACTTTCTGAAGGCATAGAATTGCCATGCTTTCTCCTGAGAATAATTTTGAAGTAGCTATATTATTTTTGCATATTAAATGTCTACTATTTTTGTTGCAGTTTTTATTTATTAAGAGTGTTTCATCTTGAAATGTAAGTTAGCCTTTTAAAATTCCTACCTTACTGAAAGAAACAGCAAATTTTTTTCAGTGGGTCGAAAATATTATTCCTACTTCAACCTGCAATAGGATAGCATCTATGCAGAGATTTGGGTATCATTACAGGTCTATGAAGTGCAAATATTTAATTGCCTGTGAGGTTACATGAGAGAGAAAATAGTATCTTAAATGTTAATTATGGCCTTTTCTTTATTACAAGTTATTTTATCTGAGGAGAAAAATCCCAGTAAAGTTTTTTGTCTAAAATAATTATGTAGATTATTAGATCCCCTAATGTCATCTGATGATTCACAGTGAAAGTTCTCTTTTATGGCCAATTGACACCAAATGGTGAGAACAGACCTGAGGGCAGACTGAGCAGATTACTTTTTTTTACAGCTGAACTCAGCCAGCGCACCAGCTGTGTAATTCCACCAGACATTACTACTTTCAAGGCAAATATGAGCATTATTTCTCTGAAGGAATGCAGTGAATCACTACCAAGGTTTTGGACCTTGGCTCCTGAACCAGGATTGTATGAAACTTTGCTACTCTGATCATACTTTTAATAAATATCTAATAAACATGAGACCCCCTGCACCAGCCTTCACACTGTAAAAACAACGATGTCACAGCTTCTTTTCATTTTCTGTGCTTGTATTCTAAAGAAAACATTACTAAAATGGAAATTTTCAGGCGAAAGCATTAAATGACAGACATAATCTGTCAGTCTAGAAAACTATGCTCAGCTGAGAGCTGGTACCTTCTGTTTGATTAGTTATACCAGTCTCAGTAAGGTCTGTCACTTTAGAAGATTTTCTTCTGCATAAACTGGAGCACTACATCTCTAGCAGAGTGTATGGTCCCAGCCAGACCTGTATGAAGATGTGGCTCCATCTTGGGCCTAACTGTACATAGTCTATCTGAATTAACTGGCTTTACTGTTTTTTCATAGCTATGCAGGTTATAAAACCCCCAAATGCGCAATGTAGTTCAGTAGACTGAAGTAAAATACGATAAATAATATAATATCAGAAGCCAGGCCTTGTGCATTTGCAAAGGTGGCCATCCAGCACAGATGCTCTTCCCAGGCCACAGGGGCTTCATCAGTTATTCAAAATAACTTTGTGTCCAGAATGGTGACCTGGAATTCCCAGTTGTGTTGCACTTCACTCACCCTCCCTCCACAGACAGAACTCCCTGCTGCCTCCTTCCCCATCCCCTCGCAACCTGTAAATGCACCCACTCACTGGGATGTGCTGCAGCTCAGGGACTGTTTCTCCTCTCCAGGCTTCAGAGCTTTCTGTAATGCAGTGTCTTGGGGTGATTCTGTGACAATCCTGTATTCCCCATCGCCTGTTGGAAGTTTTTTGTACCTTTGGACTGCAGCAGGGAGGACTCTTCAGAGCGGCTCACTTGACCTTGCAGCCAGTATGTTTACAGATTTTCACCTGACTTGAGATATTTTTTTCCCCCTCTGCTGGTAGCAGAGGAGTGGGGGGTTGCTCTCAACCTTTCAGCTTTTGGCTGGAGAGGGACTGAGATCTCCCTCAGAGGTTCCTATTCCTTTTTGGACAGTTTTT
>VZRX01005594.1:48101-64380 GCA_013398075.1 Notiomystis cincta | reverse complement strand
GGAGACTTTATGGAAGGAAAATTCTTTAACAAAAAAAGAGACCAAAGCCCGAGACAAGAGATATAACAAAAGCGGCTCTGAGTAAATGTTCCACCTCCTCCTGCAAACCTGTCTTTTCCTACTTTGTGAAGCTGTTCCAATGTGAGCAGCCTAGTTTACTTTCTTTCTCTACTCACCTTCTCACTTGAAAAGGCAGAGGCTGTATCCAGAACGTTTTTCCTCACAAACCTGCCTTCCAGAGAACCTCTCATTTCACCATCCAGGGGTGGTGATGAAGCCCCTCTGGCAACCCTTCCTGCTGGCAGCTGATCCATGCAGTTCTGAAATACTTCTCAATTTCCCAGTTTATGCTGCTCAGCTTTGATTTTCATCTGCCTGTTCCTGAAACAGACTTTTAGGAGCTTTTACATCCCAGTGTTTATGATTTTGGATTCTACACTGGAGTCAAATGTGTTTTCTTTTGGCCATAGGAGAAAGAATAAAATCTGTCATCATAGGAACATCTTTCCCAGGGAGCAGTTACTTTTTTATCCTTTTCTGTTCCCTCTTCTACCACCCCGAAGCTGGATACTAAACTGTTACTACACATCCCTGGATGTGGTCTGCACACCATAGGCATGAGGCAATTTGAGTGTGGTAAAAGGAATGCTGTAAAAACTGTCCTCAACTTAAACATCAGATTGTCAGAGAGTATTAAAAGTCAAATCATGCGAAGTTACTGGTTTGCTTTTACTCCACTTTCCACATATTAATGTACAGGCCCCACATCTCTACAAATGTTACTTAACTGTAGCATTTAGACTTTGCACAGTATATTTTTAAATTTTGTTGTTGTTAAAAAAGCAGGCTTTTCTCTCTGACAAATGCTGTTTGGGGAGTGGATGGCTGAGCCTGCTGCCTGCAGTGTGGTTGTAAACAAGGTTCATGGTGGAGGAACACATCTTGCAACACTAATAAATGGGAGAAGACACCAATGAAAAGGTAGACAGGCTTTTAATGGCATAATCCAGAATCCCCTTTTAATAACAAATCTAATGACAACTGTGTCTGATATGAACAAGAAATGGCATAATCGTTTATTTTTTTTAAGATGTGATCTGAAATTAAGACAAATGCCAAGTGGATCTGTACACAGACAGGGCTTCTGTGATGCATGCCAGATTTTATGGCCAATAAATTTGCCATGCAGTTGAACCAGATTGTGGTTCTTCAGTCGGAGTCCTACATTCTGTTTGCAGTGTGTAAACATTCTCCAGCTGCTTTCCTAAAGAATGCAAAGAAGATATGTAGAGAGACTTAGCCTTGGGATTCAGTCACATTTCCAGGCAGGCAGTACCATGGAGCAGAAGTCCTGTCTCCAGAGTGTGCCAGAGGCGAAGGAAAACATTGGTGTGCCAGGTACAACATCTGAGTGTAGAGTCACATGCTATTGTGTTAAAAGGAGATATATAAAATTATCTTTGTTTCCAGCTCCAATTCCTGTCTAGAGAAGAAGCAGCAGGTTCCATAGCACAGCAGTCCTGCCAACACTGGTTTCATACGCAGGGGTACCCCCACATCCTGCAGAGCTCATCCCATCCTCTGCAGGGATGGTCCCAAGCCTGTGCCATACATTCCCGAGGAAACATCAGCCCCAGCCTCCTCCAGGGAACCTGTGCCAGAGCTCCCTGCGCTCCAGGCAAGGCAATAAGGGCCAAGCCAGAGGCAGAGCAGCCACTGAGGAGCACCGTGCTGACACCAGTCCCGCAGTATCTTTGCCAAAGCTCTCACCCTTGAGGCACCTCTGGTTCAGGAGCTAAGAGCAGGAGGAGTTATTATCTTGGTCCTACCAGGAACCCAGCTCTGGATTTGTTTTGGTAGCTCCCTTCCTCCTTTGAGCACAGAGGGTATCAGTGTTTACTTTAAACCTGCTTTCCAGCTGTTTGCAGCTCCAGAAATAAAAGGGATTGTGTTCCTCCTTGTGACCCAGAGCACTAGCCTGCATGGGGCAGGGCCTGCTGCTTAGGTTGATGGCCAGGTCTGCCTCAGGCTCTGCAGAATCCAGGAGGGCTTCAACCCCCCCACGCAGAGAGGGAATGACCTGGAGGGAACAGTGACTTTGAAGACAAGATTTGCTAGAGGAGCTACATTAGGAATGAAGTGACAGGAGAGTGGTGGTGTATAAATCACTGTCATTGCATGGGATTCTGGCTGTACTCAGGATCACAGCTCACCTCAGCCTGTAGGCAGAGCTATTCCCTGGCCTTGAAAAGCTACCAACCCCAATGCTCATCGATGTGTTAATGTCAGCTGGCTCTGCATTGTCCCAGCCCCTTGGATGCAGCACCTGCAGCCGCTGAAGGGCACAGACTGGGGGTTCTGCAGAGGACCTCAGGAGCCAGCACACAGGGAGACCACAGGCTCACACCCAGAAGTCCAGTTACAGGCACACACCACACAAGGAAAGGGTCTCAATAGCAGCCCAAGCTCTTTTCCTCATGTGGAGGTGCAGGAGTAGCTGGCAAACAGGCAGAACCAAAGGTGCTTGCAAACTCTCAGGTGGTCTCCGTGGGCTTTGTCAAACCAGCCTAGCACTGCTGGAGCACAGGGCATGTTTCTGTTCAGCCAGAAGAAACTCATTTGATACCAAACTCTTTATGTCCACAATGGGACTTCTACTGTGTTCACAGGATTAATTTAACTGCAGGTGACTGATGTGTGGGGCAAGGCCTTATGGAGGCATTGGTGTCTGTGCATGTGGAATAGTGGTGGGATCTTGCTGTGGGTCAATAAACTATACAGAGAAGAAAGCAGTGTGCTGAGGGACCACTGAGCTGCTACTGGAGCTGCCCAGGCTGTCAGTGATCGTCTTCTTACAAAGGATCTACAGTGAGAAAACACCTCTGTGTTGGAAAGGAGAAATGTACAAGATTTTCTTGCCCCAGCCACAACCTGCTTTGAATCAAAATGTTTCACCACCAAACTCTCAATGCTTGTGTTAGCCAGGGGCAGCCACATGAACAGAGACACTCCACATCCTGATCCATGCCCCACAGAGCTGTGTGTCAATCCAGCAGCTGTTGCAGGTCTGGTGGCAAGCAGGACAGCTGTCAGCCACTGAGGCTGGCGTGTTTTGGCCCTGGTTCGTGCTCAGACAGGTGGAGCCTCTCAGCTGACATGCACTTTGGTAGAGTGGTACCCTGTTCCCCCATCCAGATTCACTGCACACAGCAGTCAGCCCTGCGCACATCCAAAGTCACAGATGCGACTTCTCTGAAGGTAGCAGGATCCTCTTTAACCTTTAGTCACTATATATAATCGTCACTACTTATATTGTTATAATAATATATATATATATTATAATATTCTTTACTTAGAAAGGGCAAGCAAAGTCTCCTGCCTCTCACTGATTCCAAGCACAACTGACCCAGAGATATTTGCTACTGAAGCACCTTTTGCACCAAGGCAAGCAGAAGTGCCTGTGCTGCCAACCAGACAAATCAGTTAAGCAGCTCCATCCGTGTATTTGAGCCTCTCCACAGTATCAGTCTGACTGGTGCCATCTGCTCATATAATCCATTACCACACTGGCTTAGTGCTGAAACTGTCTTTCAGATTCCCCACTTAGTACGTCCCCTGTCTCCATGCTTCTTTGCAGGCAGCTCCTGGCCAGACAGCAGCCATTGGCTCATTTTCACCAGCCAGGATGCCATCCTCTTGGCTGGTGGGTAAGGCCTCTGCAGAGTGAAGACTCAGCACAACACCAGGCAGTCCCAAAGACTCTTGTAGTCCCAGCACAGATAAACAAGACCTGTCTGTCCCTACCTGTTCAGATGCACGCACGGATGAAGGAACAGTGGTGGCCTGTTCCAGGAGTTCCCTCAAAATACACACAGGCACAATCCCTTGCAGTATCAGGCTGTTCCTAGAAATTCCCACAAACTTGAGAAAGTGCCTGGAAACTTGCTTCTCTTCCCCTGACCCCACAAAGGTTTTTTTATTCTTCCTAGCCATTTCCTCTCCTCCCTCTTCTGCTTGATCTTCTCTTCTCTGCAGTGAAGAAAGGATACAGCCACAGACCACCAGCAGTGCTTGAGCGGCTAGCCTCGTGTACCCTCAAGGCTTGACAGAGCTTGCACACAACTCATAGCAGAGAACAGCAGGGTCTTGCCTCTCCCTCCTTTCTGGGATGTGACAGTCCACCATGTCCTGTGATGCCAGACTAGATCTTCTGGTGTTCCTCAACCACCTAACTTCTCCCTAGCATCACAGGCCTCATTCCTTCTTGTCCCCAGACATGTTCTCCTCCGTTCGCTCCAACTATGGCAAGTACCCTTCCAACTTTCCTGCAGGGCAGCGGAAGAAGAAAGGACCCAGAGTGGCTGCTGACCCTTTTGAAGGATTGTTTTCTCAGTAACACAAGCAGAGAGCACCCCTGCTGATCCTCCAGCTGTCAAAAAATGCCTCAAGAGACACACACGAGGAATGTGAAATTCTGTATGTGCTGCTCCCCAGGACGGGAGCGCCTCCATCCTGGAGGACATGACCCGGGGAGCACCATCCTGTTGATGCACTCTCCTGCTGCCTTTGATGCCAGGGACAGCTGGGAAGCAGGGCGGTGCAGGAGCCTGGTAGCACAACCACGAGGAGAGATGACTCATGCTGGTCTCAGATCTCTGTGGGCCCAGCTGCACCCTCAGCCCAGCCTGGTCAAACAACACTGTGAACAGCTGTTATTTTCTGTGCTGGCCATCTTTCCCTTGCTTTCAAGAACCTGTGGGACCTTTCAGGTGGCTCTCCAGTATATACCAGCTTTGGCATGTGTCCCAGGGGGACCAGGAATCTACTGCACCACAGAGAGAGATGATACCTTGGTATCACCAGCATCCTGCCTGCTTCTTGTGGTTGGGTCATGGTAGAAAGACCTCTTAGAAGACAGCTCGGTTTCACAGAAACCTTTTAATAAGAAAAAGTCCCCATAGTCCTGTGAAAGATTTCACTTCACAATTAAAAGCCTGCTTGATTTCTTCATCTGCTGTTCTCAGCTGCTCTGTCTTCCCTGCTTTCATGTGCCAGAGGAAGACCACAGAACCACAGAATAGTTTGGGTTGGAAGGGACCTTAAAGATCATCCAGTTTCAGCCCCTCTGCCATGGGCAGGGACACCTTCCACTAGACCAAGATGCTCAGAGCTCTGTCCAACCAGGCCTTGTCTCTGCCCTTGAGCTTCCTTCCTGACATAGAGCCACAGACAACTGTCCTTTAAACTTTTTCCTGAACAGATACACTGATTGTGCTTTATTGACTTCCTATGATGAGGCAGGTTTGCTAACCCTGTTAATAGTCCTTTACTCCTCTTTCCAAGCTCTTTCAATATAATTTTTGGCATGTGCATCCAAGACCTGGATGGCGCATCTGGTAAAGGCTTCACAACCAAGTCTTACCATCTGAGCAGTCTAAAATTAATAGCCTTCCAATAAATTAATAGGAGTCCCGTTATGCTTTATATTTCTGGAAATAATCTGTCTTTGGGTTTATTTTGTTTTCTAGTTTCTAAACCTGAAGCACATACTTAGGTTCTAGTCTCACCCACACTTCAAACTCACAGAAAGTTAGAGTGCCATCAGAGTGATGAAATCATCCAGATGAAAACCAAACTGGCAAATCAGTGCGGTTTGTGTCATGCTGGATCAGCATTTCCAGACACTTTATCAAATAGCTGCTGCAGTATAAATGTGGTGGAACTGTGCAAGGAGGCAGCTGGAACTTGGAGGGATGTTGCTTTTGATGGCAACATCAGCTCAGTCCATCAGATCACAACCTGAGCTTCCTCTGAGTTCCCAGTGCTGCTCTGCAAAGATGAGGGCATGTTTTCACACTAAGCTGTGCTGCTTACTCAACCAGGGTGAACTACATAAATGGAAAACACTTTGAGCTAGGTGAAATAAATTCTTAGTGTTGGCAACACTGAGACTGTCATATAAAGAGATAATTCCTGTCCCCTGTTTCTAGACATTTCCCTGCTCAGGTGTGTAAGGAGTACCCTTTTCTCTCAACCACTCTGTCACAGCTCTCATACGCCTTTCCAGGACTCCTGTAGATATGAGCAGCTTCAGGATTCCTTGAACTTGATGGCCATCAGTGTAACTGTTAGCATTCATGTTCAAATGAATTAAGGTTACTGTTCAGATTCCTGTGTCAAGCTTTGTTGCCTGCAAACAGTAAATATTTGCAGGTAGTTGCAACTGCAGGAATGGGTGTACAGAGCAGCTGTATTTCAGTTCCACCTCATGCAAAGCCTCTTTTAGGCATGACAGTGGTGCAAACACAAAGTATTTGGGTCTGGTGTGTTTTCTCCTGTGAGGTGTGGGGAAAATTTTGTCTACTTCAAGATCTCATCAAGCTCAGACAGGTATCAGCCCTCCTTGCTTTCTCTTTCAAGCCTTCCTAATTAATCTGGGGGTTAAACAGTTGGTTGATTTAGCTCTAGCTGAGTGCTAACCTTCTGCTCAGATATTACTTGAAGAGCACAGCCCTTGCTTTTATGTTCACATTGTTCATCCTCAACTTGTGGCAGAGGTGAGCACCAAGGAAAAGACACATACCCTACCTCTGCCTCTCAGCCCACTGTCCCCTCAGACAGAAATGCACAAGGTACCCATGGCATGCCAGCAAACCTCTCATTGCAGGTTTTGGGTATACTACAGGATAATGATTTCCTACCCTGCCATGTAGGGGAACTTTCAACCACAGTGCCAAAATTCACAAACACCAAGAGTGTGACAAGAAAAGACAAGGAATTCAGGTGCAAGGGGCACCAGGCTAAAGGCATCCAGTGACTATTCACATCTTCACGATGGAGCTGTGTTTGGTGGACTACAGGTCTGTGGCACCAACCACACTCCGGCTCCTTGCTAGGAGATGTGGTGTCCACAGATCACAGTTTTGTATTTGTGACAGAAGTGGCTGCAGTGTACTCCCTTCTACATTAATAGCAAGAGCTCTTGATTTCCCAGCAAGCTGCCAACACATCCCTACTTCTATCTAAGTACCCATCACACAGGCATCTGCTGAAACAGCAGCAGTGTCTTAACAGCAATGCTAGACAGCCTCCTCTGTGGGACATATCGGAACAAGTAGGAGCACCCAGCAAGATCTGCCTGTCTCCTAACTCACATCTATAGAGGCATCTTGGGAAAGGGGAGAAGAGCCCTCTCCTTCTCGCCCCTTCTCTTATTTTAGCACACAAGGATGCATCCATCCCTCAATAAGCTAGTGGCAATCCCTTGCTAACACAGGTGGTGGGAGGAGAGCTAACACTCAGGGAGATGGTGATGCCCAAGGCTGGTATTTTCCCAGTAAGGAGAAAGGAAGGAGCTGCCTGAAGGACAGGAGCCTTCCTCTTTAGCAGGCCTTGCTCTTGTCATCTCTGCTCCTCTTTCCACAGCTGGAGTCGGTGTTGAGGACCAGTAGTGCTAACAGAGAAGGGAATCTCTGGGGAGGGAGGCAGGTCAGGCACTGGGCAGTTTGCCAGGGTCACGGTTTGGTGCTGTGCGTTAGCAAGCGTGAGCTGTGCGCTAGGTGTCTCCCTTGAAAAGGCTCCGTGGCTCAGAGGCTACCAGGCCCATGGGAGCTGATTGCGGTGGGGGGTGAGAGTGAGTGAAGCATTCAAGTACAGCTACTGCTATACACTCATGGGTCCAGCATGGAAGGCTGTGCTGCAGCATCTCAAGTGTATACTATATGCAGAAGTTACCCAGTCTGCTGGGCTCGCAGAAGAAGGTCATTATCTGGCAGCTGCCTTACTTTCCAGGGACACCTGCTTTCCTTTGGTTGCTGGACTTTGAGTCTGGGTTTTTCCTCTTTGTCGTTTTTTGGCCACACCAGGAGATGGCAGGGAATCTCCTGTAGGCCCTGGGGCCTGAGCTGAGGGCTGAGATCGGGGGGAAGGAAGAACTCGCTGAGGAGCAGTCCCTGGTTTATGCTGTCGGCAGGGAGAAGGACTTTCCCTCCGAGGCAGCATCTGGCTTCTGGGGGAAGTACTGGGGTTCCTGGAAGGAAGGACAGGGCTCCAAGGGGATGCACCGCTGGACCTCTGTGAGCTGCTCCGTGGAGGAAGAGAACTGGAACTCGATGATGAAGGAAGCCGACTTTGTACCTGTGTTCGGCCCTCGTATGGGACACTTCCAGTTGGTTTCTGTGTCTGAAGCCTGCAGGGGAAGAAAAAAGGGAGGATGAAAAGGGAGTTTTGCAAAGGGGCCCTTGGGCTCCTGGCAGGATTGGCATGAATGTTGCCAGGCAATTACAAGGAGTCTCCAGCACCAGGATGGCAGAACCTATGCTGTGAACCATATGGGGCACCAGTTTGAACACCCTCCTGTAACTCAGTGCAGCTAACTGGCTAGTGTTTACTCTGATCCTCCAGCACTCTCTGAGTCAACACGGAAGCATGGTATCTGGGACTCTTCCTAACATGCAGAATGGATGCAGCAACCTCTTCCAAGGCAGGAGATACAATTTGGGAGTGTGGGCATGAGTTGGATTGCACCAGTTAGCCTCTGATGGTAACTGTGATGGAACATAAACCAGCTGAGACAATCTCAGCTGGCAGCCTCACTGTCCTTGTAGATCTAATTGCAATAGTCAGGCCAGGTCTCCCTGCAGAGTCATGGCTGTGCTGCAAAGCTGAAAGCTCAACACTGGGGGCATCTGCTATTATCAGACCAAGTGAAAGGGCTTGTAAAAGGAAAGGTCTCAAAGCTAGGATAAGCAAAGAGAGGATTCAAAAAAAGAAGACGGAGAGGTGAGTATTTCACACACCTAGGAGCTGAAATGACTGTAGGAAACAAGGATGGATTATGCATTCAAGCTGAGTAAAGCATGAAGTCATGGGAGGTGAGCAAAGCCCTGACTATGTCTCCTCAACAAGCCCAGCTCTTTGCATCTCTCACCATTTTAGTCTTACCTGCTGGAAACAGCTGCATCCTGCAGAGAGCCACACAGCCCCGCCGTCACAGTGGCCACAGAACTCTCCAACCTTGCCACCTCCAGCGGCGTTTTCACTGGAACAATGGGACGAGGAATTCTGCTCCTTGTGCTTACAGCTCTCTCTTTCCCCAGAAGCACAGCCTTCTTCTCTCCTTTCCGTGGGATGGAGTCATCAGAGTCGTGGGTGTCCTCCTCAGAACCAGTGGCTGACAAGGTTTCGGACGCTCGCTGCCGCTCGTCGCTGGAGGAGGCTGAGGAGGAGGCACCTGAGGCCAGCCAGAGGAGACGGCTCTGTCTCTTCTCCATCACCAGGCGAGCTAGGTCAGGTTGTTTTGCCCTCTTATAAAGCCTTTCTTTGGCTGAGAGTGAAGTTGAAAGGTCTGAGCCAGTGTCCTCCTCAGAGAACAAAATAGGTATCCGACTTCTATACCTAGAGCCCAACGGCCTCCTGGGACCCTGCTGCGGTGTCTCAGGGAGAGTCTCGGCTCGCTTCAGGTGTTCTGTCACTGATGCCACCTTCTCAAGGCCAGGCTCCCTTGTAGCCACCTTTTCAGGCTCTTCCAAATCCAGCAAGAGTGCTGCTTTGCCAGAGAGCTCCGGCTTGTCCTCGGGAAGCTTTGGCACACCGTTGGGAAGGGCTGGCTGCTCCCCCACAGTCTCTGAGGTGGTCTCAATGTGATTGGCCGAAAGAGCACAGCTCTCGGTCTCTGCCCCTTCCAGCCCAGAATGGATGCTTCCATTCTCCACCACCACCAGGTTGTCCTCCAGCTCCTCCTCGATGATGACCTCCTCAAACTGCCCCGGGAGGCAGTACTCCTCGTGCCGCATCAGCTGCCCACTGGAAGACATCACATTTAGATGAGTCTTCTCAGCAATGTGAACAAATGTGCGCTCAACTTTGGTAAATGGGGAGGAAGCTGTAGCCACTGCCATGGGAGGCTTTGGTTCAGATTTAAGGACTGAGGACAGGGTCCCTGGCTCAGACACATCCAGCTGGCTCCCCATGGGCTGTGGCCGCTCACTCTGAGGTGTCAATGCAGCAAGAGTGCCCAGATCGACTTCTGGAGGTAAGTCTGCGGCCACTGGAGACTTTTTCAGATCACCTGGTGAAAACAGCACTAATGTTTTTGAGCCTTCCTCCAGCTCTGGGTCCCCATCAGCAGTGGATGCTCGACCCTTGGACCCCTTCTGGTCATCAGCCAGGAGCGTGGATGGTGCGCACTCCTGGCTGCGTTCTGTGCTCTTCTGACTCAGGTCACTGCTGGAATCACTGTGCATGTCAATTTCATTGCCCTCCTGTTCTTCCTCACCATCATCCTGCTCATCTTCCTCCTCCTCATAGTCTTCCTCGTCTTCTTCCTCCTCCTCCTCCTCCTCTTTTCCATTCATTTCCAGATAAGGTTCCAGAGGTTTGCAAGGAGCAGTCAAGACAATATTTGAGAAATCAACTTTCTTTATCCGCTGGGATAACTTCGGCTTTTCCCAGTAGTTGCACATATCTTTTCTGAAGTCTTGGTAAGGCAAACTTAGAGGGACCGCCTTGGGCAGGCCATTCATTTCAAATGACTTCAGCATGTATGCCTGCAAAAAGACAAATGCGACAAAAGAAGAGGGTGAGTTAGCATTCAGACACAGCATTGACACAGAAGACATCAGGACCAACAGCAGCAGGAAGAATCCATGGAAAGTGTCTAGTCCATCATGCTTCCAAAATACACACCTGAGCAGTCATCACTCCATCACTTGGTTCATATAAACCTTAGAAAGGAGAGATTCCAGATACTTATCAATGAAGGAAACAAAATATGCCAAAGAAGTTCCTTTGTTAGCAGTCTTTAATCTGGACCTAAAAGAACCATTTTCAAGCAATTCCTCGGGAGTTTTTCACATTTCCCAATCTTCTTCAGTGTTTATATATTTATTTCAGTATTTATATATTTACATAGTCAGTCCTTCCTTACTGGAACCACTTAGCAACTCTCTTTTATGCTCAAGCCACAGTGAACTCAAGGGCCATCTCTGGGCTAGATAAGTTTCCTGATCACTTTTCATTACCATCCACCATTGTCCCTGGGGCAGTAACACCTGCAGTGCTAATGTGTTCCTCTGGTACACCATCCATCCCCGCTTCTTCTCCCACATCCCTCTGGCAACTCCTCATTCTGTCTCCTACAGGCTTCTGCTTCCACTAAAATCATCAGCAAGTCATGAAAGTTGGCACATGAAGTGTCATTATCAGACCCTGGGGTGTCTAACCATGAGAAGTGAAGGGCAGACAGGACAGATGGTGGGGGCACTGTTTTTCCAGCAGCAGCCTGTGGCAGTAGCAGGCTGTGCAATGATTGCAAATGATCCCACAGAAAAACAGCAGCTCACACACACATGCACACACTTGACCAAACAAGACCAAAATAAATAGGAAGTGCCTGTCAAGCATGGCCTAATTAACAATCAGTTGCAAATGAAAATCACATCAGCACCACTCCACAGAATGGATTTAAAACCAAGTAATTTACAGCACACTTCTATTAGGGCTTGCAAACTGTAACCTCCCCATAAAATCAACTGGTCAGTAATGCATCACATGCTACCCTTGAAAAGTCCAAATCATGAACAGCAGGGCTCCAAACATCTGCGTTTTCCAGTGGCATTTGACAGCGCTAGAGGATATTTTGGCTACACAACTAAACATGCACCCACTTAACCATGTGATCTCTGGAGCCACCAACAGTTACCACATTCACCTGGCCATGGGAATGGATCTTTTTCTCTCTACTGGGAATCAGTGGATTTTCAGTCCAATGGCAAAATTAAAAATTGTGCTAAAAACCTGCATATGATAAGCCTGAAAAACGTATTATTTTTATGCTCCTGTACAACAGAGACATTTCAAATAGGTTGGTGGGCAGCACCAAGCTGTACTGCATGGTGGTCAGTTGTTATCCAGTTAATATTTCTTTTTATATCTTACAAATTAAAACACAGGCTGGTTTTGGCAATACCTCTGGAGTCCAAAGCTGCTTCTCTTCTTTCATTAAAGCTGAAGCCTGGCCTTGAAGATGGCCCTGTATTAGCCTGATTTGGGCTTTCATTGACCCACTCTACCTTTTGTATCAGGGTGGCAGATGTGAAACTTGGATTGGTAAGAGGCATTTACTACCCTCTTCAAAGGAAATTACAGACATGGCTTCTTCCCTCAGGCGTTTCTTTGAAATTAGTTCATTCAGCAGCCTAGGACTGGATTATGCATGTTGGCTAGGTTTGGTTTTCCCAAGTAATATATCCACAGTGCTATTCCTGGAATCCTAAACAAACAGATGCACTTCCCCAGTGGGACTGGGTCCTGACATCTTGCCTTGTGCTGAGCCTCCCATTGAAAGAGTTCCACACCCCCACCAACAGTTACTGTGCTGCTCTACCTCACACTAATTTCTAGATGCTGTGTTTGATGATGCAGATGGACAACTGCTGTTTTTCTTTGCATAGTGAAATATGTACCTGTGTACATCTTCAAATCTCTCCCCAGCCCTTGGCTTGTGTCATCTTTTCTCCTTTGTGTCAAGGAGAATCCAGCCCTGAAGAACACATCTGATATAGGCCAGAGATTCTGTGCCCTGCAGTGTGCCCCATCAGTAGCCCTGTCTCCAGCAAATCCTCATTCCTCAATAGCTTTTCGGTTGCGAGACATAAAAAGTTTTTCTGAGATGAAGTTGTACTAAGCAATAATGTATGACATGGAGCTGGACAGCAAGATGTTGCTGTAAGAAAAATAGTAGTTCTTTATTTCTTGTGTTCTGGTGCCCCTTTGCTATCATTGAGTCACACTGTAGATAACTTTCTAGCTTTCATGTACTTCCTTTTCCACAAATTCTCTGCAGTATTTAGTAAGTGGACTGCCTTTCTCTCTGTCATTTCAATTTCTCCATAAATGTTCTACTTCTCTGTATGGACTCTGCACCCTAAGCACAACAGTGACTGCTTTGCTTCTGCCTACCTTTGTGAGACTTGGACTGCTAAACCTGCTGCATGCAGTACACCAAAACTCCCAGAACACATTCCTTAAAGCAGCCTGAGACAGTTGCTGCTTTGCCAGTGTAAATGAACCACTGAGAAAGTCCAAAGGACCCAAATATCCAACTACAAGAAACCCTTCTGAACAAGGTGTTCCCAGTTTGAACTCCTCACTAGAGAAATTTGGTTCCTGTCTTGATAGTCATCATGTGTCTTTCGTACTGCATCACACTCAGCTGCCCTAGGACTATTTGCCAAAAGCCAGAGAAGAGTTTTCTGTTCTGCTGTACTAATGGAGAGGAACTGAGGGAAGATGTCAGAGGATCAGAAGGGGAGAGGCTTAGCCTGTATCTTCAAAACTGTAGAATAAAAAAGGTATATCTGGAGGTCTCTATTTCAACCACCCCTCAAATCAAGACCAAATTAGAGATGGCTGTGCTGAGCCACATTCAGCTGAGTTTTAAGTATCTCCAAGGATGAAAATCCCACACCTGCTTTGGGACCTTCTCCCAGAGTTTGAGGCTCTTTATGGTGAAAAAGGTGGGGGGCTTAGTATCTAATTCCTATATCTAACTTTCCTTTCATGCAACTTATGTCCATAACATATCATCCTTTCACTGTGGACTTCTGAGAAGGGTATGGCATCTCCTTCCATCAGGCAGTTCAAGGAAGAAATAAGATGCCACAATCATCCTCTTTTTAAGGCAGAACAAACCCAGCTGTCTCAGTCTCTCATGTAAGACATTTCTAGTTCCCAGTCATCTTGGCAGCCCTCTGTCAGGTTTATTCTCCTGTGAGCTGGAACTATGCCATGAGCTGAGGCAGCCACATTTTCACACAGATGTCACTCTTGACTCTCTCTTGATTTGTCGGTCACTTGTCCAAGAATGCCTATGACATTACATGCGTCTGAGCATGTTCCCCACAAAGTCTTCACATTTCACCTCTTTATCTCTTAATAAAACTTGTTTTAGATTATTAACTAAGGTCCAAATGGCTTGTGGTGCTGTCCAAACAAACATTGTAGGACTTTACCTACTTTATGGTCAAAGCTGGAAAATCCCAGATGGAACTCTGCGGAGTTTTGCAACAGAAGGCAACTGGGTTGCCAGAGATAGAAATAGGATTTGAAAGAATGTGGGATAGTTCAGGGTTTGCAAAACTTACCAACCTATTAAAAACATCAATACCACTTCCCTCTTCCAAGCTCATTAATGCAAAGGAATGCTCCCTACCAACAGTAGCACTCATGAGGACTGGGTGATGACAGATTTGGAATAATGAGGCATCACTTGCCTTATAATTCACTGGCGTGGCCAGTAAACAAACCAACAGTGGTATTTCATAATGGATTGTCAACATCTTTTTGCTAATCCTGCAAGTTTAACTGCTGCATTTCCAAACACTGTTGAGATGGTGACACTGCCACAGGGCCTGCTCATACTTGGATGGCTGCCCTAGATGTGAAGGACATGCTTTTTGTAATTTGCCTCCTTGACCACCTTTTCTTTTCATTATTACTTGACCTCTTTATGGAATACTGAGGAAAGGAAAATAATGGGAATGATGTAACTGCACATGAATGTATTAGAATTGTTAACAAGTGAACTGAGATTGTACCAAAAAATGGCTTTACAAACAACTCCTTCTCATACACCCAACTGACCTTATTCACATAGGATGGGGATTCAGTGGGCATGGGTCTCGTAATCTATGGCAATAGGGACCAGAATGGGTGGAGACCCACTCTTTCAGTGATACCAAAAGTGGGTGCTCAGATCTTGAAAAGGATGGTCTCCCTGTGAAACAGGTAGAACAGATAAAGAGAGGATAGAGTGTGGTCATAAGGGGACCTTCCCACCTCCCAGATGTAGTTCATAAGGCTACAGTGTCACCTGCAGGCACTGCTCAGGAACCTAAGGCCTGCCTGTCTAGGAGGTATCAGTGGAATTATGAAATAATGGTTCAGCACAATCTCCCTTCCACAGGAAATTTAGAGTGACAACAGCTCACGTTTCACAGACATGATGGTTCAAGACAGGTCCAAAGAGGAAGAAATCTGATGGATATTTCACATTCCATAGCATCCCCAAGGTAATGGTCCTGTCAAATGCTTCCATATTACCAGATGGAAGTTCAGGTCTTGCTTCAAATCTTATGCTGCAGTTAATCCAAGCTTTTGGATGGACACACAATATTAGTCAAAGCACTGCATGTTTACCTTTTCCTGAGTCCTTAAATTCATCAATATCTTGGAAAATATTAACTATGGATTTGATCAAAACTTGGGAGATCATGTGAAAAAAAACACACAATTTTGACTTGGTGAACTGAGGAAGGAAAATATATCCTGAAGTGGCACAAGAACAATACAACCATATGGAATTGCAACATCACTGAGCCACCATTAATATTTGTGACTAATAGGGAAATGATTGATATGATTTATCATTATCCCCAGGACACATGTACTAATATAGCATGAGGAATGCATATTTCAAGGGTGTGGGGAGTGCAACAATGTGGTGTCTGGTCTTTTCTGACTAACAATGATACCAAGTCTGACATGATTTGTTCAGAGCTAAGCATACCCCTCTGGGGCACACCAAGTGGCTCAGCAGTGATGGAATATGGTCTGCTGAGGGCCAGTGATGCCAACACGCACTGGGACTACTGACACTTTGTCCCCTTTGGAGGACACAGCCTCTTACAACAGTGGTGTGTGTGTGTGTATGAATCAAAAGGGAATCACAAGACCAACAGCACCACGCGTGCCCTGGGTAACCCAAAAAATGTGTCTTGTATTCCGTATCTTTCCTATGCCAACCTGCCCAAGATTATCACTGTCCCTTTAAAAGACACAGAGAGGCGCACTGTGCTCTTTCTTGTTTCTCTCTGGGCTGACAAGAGAGTTCCCCAGGGCTAGCAGAAGGCAGCAGCCCTCTTTTGTTTTCTCTCTGGGCTTTAGAGGATTTCCTAACACCATTTTGGCTGTTCTTGCTACAAGCAATCTCTGTTTCTGGAGTTCAAGGAGCTTTTCCTTGAACCCTTTCATTGCCCAGGACACCTCAGAAAGTCAAATCTCCTTTCTTTCTCCACAAGTTCCAGCTGCTGCCCCAGTTCCAGCTACTACTGCTGTTGGAACTGACACTGCCAGGAGAGCCCCTGTCAGGTGATGTGGAGCAGACAACTCGGCAGCATTGACTTTGGTTTTGGACTATATGAAATAGTCCTTCCAAGTTTTTTTTTTTTTTTTTTTCACGGTTCCCCTTTGGGGGTTTTTTAGGGAAAAGGGGGTTTCT